>JBCEWC010016740.1:0-12925 GCA_038996855.1 Solanum aculeatissimum
CTTGGCTTTCTTTTGAGTCAATTTGGTCAACGGAGACGCTATAGAGGAAAACCCTTCAACAAACCTTCTATAATAACAGGCCAAACAAAGGAAACTTCTAATGTTCGAAGGAATCAATGGTCTAGGCTAATCCCTCACCAATTCGGTTTTCTTAGGATCAACTTTGATGCTATCACTGGACATCATATGACCAAGGAAGGCAACGCCTCTCAAACAAAACTCACACTTGCTAAACTTGGCATATAATTTCTTTTCTCTAAAGGTTTGGAGAGCCAACCTTAAATGACTCATATACTCTTGTTAACTATGGGAGTAGATCAAGATATCATCAATAAAAACCATCACAAAATTATCAAGGAATGGCTTGAACACCCGATTCATGAGATTCATAAATACCGCCAGAGCATTAGTCAACCTAAAAGACATCACCAAAAATTCATAATGGCCATAACGAGTCTGAAAAGCCATCTTGGGAGTATCACACTACCTTACCTTCAATTGGTGATAACCCGAACGAAGATCTATTTTGGAAAAATGAGTAGCTCCTTGAAGTTGGTCAAACAAATCATCAATCCTAGGCAACGGATACCTATTTTTAATGGTCACCGTGTTCAATTGCCTATAATCAATGCACATCCAGAGAGACCCATCCTTTTTCCTTACAAACAACACCGGAGCATCCCAAGGTGAAATGTTTGGTCTAATATACCCTTTTTCCAACAAATCCTTCAATTGGTCTTTCAACTCCTTTAAGTCCGCTGGAGCTATACGATACGGTGGAATGGAAATGGATTGAGTATCCAGAAGAAGGTCTATACCAAAATACACTTCTCTATCGGGAGGGATATCGGGCAAATCCTCGGGAAATACATCGGGGAACTTTTTTACCACCAGAACTGATTCAAGCCTAGGTGATTCGCCCTTCGTATCTCTCACCAGAACGATATGGTAGATGAACCCTTTCCCAATTATTCTTCGAGCTTTAAGGCAGGAAATGAACCTACCCTTAATCACGAAATTGCTACCCTCCTACTCCAACACCGGTTCATTAGGGACTTGGAACTTGACCCGCCTAGTTCTACAATCAATTGAAGCATCTGATGCATGCAACTAATCCATCCCAAGAATGACATGAAAATCATACATTTTAAGTTCTACAAGGTCACCAGGGAACACTTTATGCAACACCGACATGGGACAACTCCTATACACTTTCTGGGCCATAATAGAATCACCCACGGGGTTATACACCGAATAAAGTTTCCTCAAGGTCTCAGAATTCACACCAAATATAATATCCAACAAAGGAGTAACAAAAGATAAATTTGCACCCTGATCAAGTAAAGCATAAGCATCAAAGTTAAAGATTTTCAACATACCCGTTACGATGTCTGAAACTTTCTCCACCTCTTGTTGGGCATGGAGCGCATAGCACTGGTTTTTCCTTGGAGCACCACCAACCGAAGCCTTCGGCGGCCCTTGACCACCAGGAGCCACTTGGTCTTTCTTGACACCCCTTGGACAATCAGAAATTTATGGTCCAAACTACCACATCCATAGCAAGAACCCAAAATCTTCCTACAATCACCCATATGTTATTTTCCACAATGACAACAAATAGAAAATTGGGGACCACCCCCAACTTGTGCCTTAGGAAGAGGCACTCTCGGATTTGCAACTCTCACATTCGAACCTTGTCCTTGATAGAATCGGCCAACACCACCACTACCACGTTTTGAGTTGGAGAACCCACCGTCAAACTGGGCCATCTTAGCCTCATGCACTCTCCTTTCCTTAAGTTTTTCTCCCTCAATTTTCTCAGCATAAGTCATGAGCCAAGAGATATCCATGTTACGAATGAGCATAGCGGTCCTACATTCCTTCACTTTGGGGAATGAACTTCTGTATTCTTGCATGGGGATCAGAGACAAGCATTGGAGCATACTTGGAAAGCTTAGTGAACTTGAGGACATAGTCCCTCACGGTCATACCGCCTTGCTAGAGATTGATAAACTCGGTCATTTTGGCCTCCCTAAGCTCAAGGGGAAAGAACCGATCAAGGAAGGCCACCTTGAATTCCTCCCATCCAACCTTAAAATCCATCACCCTCTCAACAAACCATTGGTTGTACCACACTTGTGCCACATCCTTAAGTTGGTAATCCACTAACTCCGCCTTCTCCTCAAAACTAACACCCATAATTGTCAATACTTTGGGGAGTTAATTAATGAACTCTTGAGCATCCTCATCAACTTTAGAGTCATACAATTCTGGAGGGTTCATATGGGTGAAATCCCACACCCTTGAGGCCGGAGTACCAACATTGACCTGGTTGATAGGCTGGTCTTGGTTGGCCACGGCTTGGGCCAATATAGAGACTATATTTCTGAACTCAGCATGGGACACTTGCTCCTCTACCGGTGCTCGAGGAGCTTGTTGCTCAATTTCAGGAGCTTGATGGGGAAGGGGAGCTCTTATGGGAGGCATGTTTTGAAAGAATGACAAAATACCAAGAGTTTAGAGAAATCTCAAAAGGGTACAAGGCAGGATACAAGAGACAATGAAGTGATAAGTTCCTAAAATATCATCATAGCCACTCAATCATAGGTATGGCGCGCATCACACCCATGAACGAGACTCTAGGTTATGCAGCATGTTGGACTTCGAGGATCATTAAAAACCTAGGGTTCTGATACAATCTTTGTCATAACCCAGATAGGGGCCTAGATGTGACATGGAAAAGGAGAACCAGAAAGTTCTCGATCAATCCATCATAGCATCATCACTCACATCATCGGTTTGAAAGCGCAGAAGGTAAACACATAACACATAAGTTCTAAGGGGATGAATAAGTAGGACTCAAGCTATGGGGGCACACCGGGATTATGGGACTTTCCATATTAGCACGTAATCAAATAAGATTCCCAACATCAAGTCATGAGCATAATCAATAACATTACATAATCAAGGCTCATAAGCATAACATTCCATAGTAATAATATTCAACAATTACAAGCCAATGTACAAGAGTTTAGTTTGTCCAACAAGCCTCTACATAGATAAAGTATGGCCTCGACATAGTTTGAAGCTCACCCTCAATACATAAGTAAAGAAAACAACATAACAAAACTAGGAAGATAGAAGGTGGCGATTTCCCTTGAAACAAAAGGCTCAGTCTTTAAGATTATCACTAGTCAAGCAAAGGTAGATAGAGATCGTCGCCGGCACATACATAGTTAGAACATGTACACAAGAGTATGGGTTAGCACAATTAAGTACTAAGTCTATGGGCATGCAAATACATATGCATATTAACCTATAACAACCTAGATGGCAAGGGCACATATATAAAAGCGAATATAATGAAGAACAATATAACAGTATGCTATGAAATCATGATGCATGAAATTCCATAATGCCTAATATAGAGGGGATGGAACCATAATCGACATCCAAATCCATGTGAGCTACAACATGAACTTGCCCAATGATGGCCCTCCCCATTGGATTGGGGGAGATTACTTGCCAAGGGTAATCTTACCATACCTTACGGGTCTCCTATTTTGATGTGATGGCTACCTTCCTTACGGGTCTCCCATTTCGGAAGGATTTACATAGCGTAGCATGTCATATCATATCATACCTATGGAGGCACATAGTTTGACAGAAATGAGTATGGACCCTGTAAAGATAGCCCACCTCGACTCCAATCCCTCGGTGCTAAGCCCACATCCCACAAGAATACATATACACATTCATATACATGCTTTTAAAATGAAACTTGACACTTAAACTTCAAAACATGCATACTTGGGCCTAGGAGCCAAACATACTTCCAAATACTCTTATGCACACTTAACATAGTTCATAGTCATGCATCATGGGCTAAAAAGCTAAACAACTTTCATGTCAAACCTTATGCATAAGAGTAGCTCCATTCATAACATACTTGTCAAATCATATTGGTGTAAACACCCATGTTGCTCAAAGATTCATAGCATAGACTTAGTGTGATCACAACTTAGTCAAAACCATACTTGTTCAAAATCCTAGTCATAAACATGTTAGGGACTTAGCCCCCCTCAAAACTTTCATCATAAATCCATGAATCATTCATGCAATGTCATGAGGAACAATATGAATAGCATGGGTAATGGAATTCAAACTTTATATTCAATTCAAGAGTAGTTCATGATAAATTCAAGTCAAATCCACCTTTAAAATATCATTTAGACAATGCCCATGATTAAATCAAGGGTACAAGGACATGCATAACTTGATCACTATCAAACCTTTAAACCTTAATGAAATTCAAACTCAAACCAACTTTAAATCACCTAATTTCTACAGTATATAGTCCCAATCAAATAAATACTTCAAAATTTAAAGAACCCAACCTTAGTTAAAACTTTAAAAAAATCAAATTTAAAGAGGAAGGTTCTTGTCTTCATGAATGAAAGGGAATCCATGAATCAAACCCACATACCTTACAATTGACCAAATAAGTTGAAGTATTAAGTAAGCAAGGTGATCTTCCCCAAGTTTTTTCAAGCTTTCTACAATGGAGGTCAAGAGAATTTAAGAAATTTCAAAGTGTAATGGAGAGTGTTAGAATGGATGAAAAGGGTTTAGGGTTAGGTTAAGGGGGTTTAGGGGACCTTAGAAAGCCTTAAAGGGGCATAGAAATTAATTAAATTATGAATTAACCATTAATGAAATGGACAATTAAATGAAACATAGTGCCACGCGGTTGGCTTCAGGGGACCGTCTAGTGGTAAACGATCTATATACTAGACCGTCTACCCTGCCTTGGTTCCGTCTTCGGCTTGAACTCTCGGGGACTTTCTGGATCACTTCACGGGAGGGTCTCACAGACTGTGTGGCTTCACACGGACCATGTACTGGTCCGTGGAGCCACACTTGTCTTGGATACCAGCCCCACACCTTAGACAACACATTTCCCCACTTGACGGACTCGTTCATGGTTCATTTGGAGTCTCACAGACCGTGGGGTGGTCCATGGGACTTAACTTAGTCCATGGGACTTAACTTAGTCCATGGCCAGGGTCCTAGCTACCAGGAGCCCACTGGAACCCCCCATGAACCCCCACACGGACCTTGGAGATTCACACGGTCCGTGGTCCTATCCATGGACCATTTCAAGAACCTATTTTCAGCGTCCTTCTAATTACGGGCAATTTCACTATTTTGGCCGTAACTTCCTCATACTAACTCCGAATTGAGTGAAACCAGTTGTGTTGCGAAGATAACTCAAAGAGATTCAATTTGCTATATAGTACCCCAAACAGTTATTCCCGTACCAAATGTTATGATTCCCCAAAGTACACTGCTCAAACGGCCTCTCTAGGCCACCAAATGGTCTGTTTTGCATTCGGCCACTTAAAATCAACCCATGGCTTCAAAAATTAAAACATGACCAGTATAACATAAGACAATATCAACCATAATATGTTTTGAAAAATTTTGGGTCGTTACGCCATCTTGGAGAAGCAGTTCCTCTTGGAAAAGAGGGTAGAGACCGGATTGGTACGGGAGGGCCTTCCCCTCCAGATAGTTCTGGCTCGGAGGTCATAAATACGAAAATTCCTCTTTAACCACCCTACTAGGGTGGCACCTAAGTGCCTCTCTTCTTGGGTTGCATCCTAAGTAGTGCCTGATTTAATGTCATGGCACAACTTGGTCTACTTGATTACTCAGACTTTATCAAGTTTCCAAGACTCCACTATCTTAACTTCTTCAGCATTGCCAAGATATAGTTTGACACTTTGGCCATTTACTTTTAATGTTGCACCATTTCTTTTCTTTAACTCAATGGATCCATGGTCGAACACATGCGACACTTTGAAAGGTCCCAACCATCTTGATTTGAGTTTCCCATGGAACAACCTTAATCTAAAGTTGTATAACAACACCAAATCTCTCAGCATAAACTAATTTTTTTATGCAATGATGATGTTGCAGCTTCATTCGTTGCTTATACAGAGCTGAACTTTCATAAGCCTTTAAACAAAATTCACGTAGCTTGTTTAATTTGTTTAGCCTTGATGTTGCCGCATCATTCCATTCTAGATTCAACTTTTTGAGCTCCCATATAGCCTTGTGTTCAAGCTCCACCGATAAGTGATAGGCTTTACAAAAGACAAGTTGGTAAGGGGACATACCTATTGGAGTCTTAAATATAGTCTGGTATGCCCATAATACACCATCAAGCTTGCGCGACCAATCAATCCAGTTTGCATTCACAGTTTTGGACAAAATCAATTTTATCTCTCTATTCGACACCTATACCTACCCACTTCTTTGAGGGTGGTAAGGGGTTTCCACTTTATGTTTCACTCCATATGTTTCCAATAGGGCTTTGAATAACCTTTTGCAAAAGCAAAAACCTCCATCACTGATAATTGCCCAAGGGGTACCAAACCTTGAAAAGATGTTCCTTTTTAGGAATGTTGTGACACTTTTGCCTTCATTGTTAAGAAGTGTCATTGCCTCCACCCATTTTGAGACATAGTCCACACCAACCAGAATGTATTTATTTCCATGGGATCTAATGAACCGGCCCATGAAATCCATCCCCCATACATCAAATAATTCAATCACCATAATGAGGTTTAGAGGGACCGTATGTTTGTGAGAAGCAACACCTTCTCACTGGCATCTATCACAAGCTTTGGCATAGTCGTGGGCATCTTGGTGGATGGTTGGTCAAAAATAGACACACTATAAGATCTTATGTGTTGTTTGAACTCCACTATTATGCCCGCCAACTAGGGATGAGTGGCATGTTCTAGGATGTTCTTTATTTTAAGCTCATGGATGAAACAATGAATAATCCCATCTGCACATACACAGAACAAGTATGGGTCATCCCAAAATAACTTCCTCACATCAGACATAAATTTGTGACACTAGTGAGTAGTCAAATTTGGTGGTACAACATCACTAACAAAATAGTTTTCATAATCTGTAAACCATTGTATCAAGTGATATGATACTACTAGCACTCTCTCATTAGGGAAAGAATCACCAATCTCGACCCCATCATTGAGATTTTCCATGGCTTCATCCTCTAGTCTGGACAGGTGGTCTACAATTTGATTTTCAATCCCCTTTCTGACAATCACATCAAAGTCAAACTCGTGAAGGAGCAGCACCCATCGAATTAGCCTTGGTTTTTCATCCTTATTTGCCATTAATTAGTCAGTGTGTACGGTGACTTTGGTTTCCAAAAGATAAGATCTGAATTATTCAAATGCAAAGATTATTACAAGTAACTTTTGGTTTATAATAGTGTAGTTTTTTTGTGTTGCATTTAGGGCTTTGCTGACATAATATATGTGATGTAGAAGCTTCTCTCTATGATATCCCAATATCACAACCAGTTCTACCCTGCTTGCATCACACATTATCTCGAAAGGTTTTGACCATTTTGGAGCAATAATGATAAAAGCTGAAATCAACTTCTACTTTAGCCCTTCAAATGCTTTCAGGCATGCATCATCAAATATGAACTAAGTATTCTTCTCAAGTAGTTTGTACAATGGGTGTGCAATATTTGATAAGTCTTTTATGAAGGACTATAGAAGCCTGCATGTCCAAGGAAATATCTCACACCTCTCACAGAGATTTGTGGAGTTTAAATCACCTCCACCTTAGTTGTGTCCACTTCAATGCCTTTTGTTGAAAAATTTGTGCCCCAACACAACGCCTTCCTTCACTATAAAGTGACACTTCTCCCAATTCAAAACTAGATGGCATTCTTCGCATCTCTGAAGCATCGCATGTAAATGCTTCAAACAATCATCAAATGAGTCACCCACCACATTGAAGTCATCCATAAACACCTCAATAATATCTTCCACCATATCTAAGAAGATGGACATCATGCATCTCTGGAAGGTTGTCGGTCCATTGCATAGCCCAAATGATATCCTTTTGAATGAAAAAGTGTCATAAGGACATATGAATGTTGTTTTATCTTTGTCCTCTAGAGCGATAGAGATCTGATTGTAGCCCGAGTAACCATCAATAAAGAAGTATCAACCCTTTCCTTCCAACGGATCTAGCAATTGATCCATGAATGACATAGGGAAATGATCCTTATCTTTTGTGACATTAAGTTTCCTGTAGTCCATTCATGATGTGCTGCAAAAATACAACACTTTTAATGCTTAAAACTTAGAATTTTGTGCGTTCTCAAAGCGATGTTAGTAGATTTGATGTTTGTTTTTTTTTGTTTTTGTAGAATTTCAGTGTTGGCTTCTTTTTGAGCTTGAAGTACAAATGTACAGATTAGTTGGTAGTTTACGAGACCCTCTACGGGTCATGGGTCATTCCACAAGTCATATAGGGGGTTTTGTTTTTGTTCTAGTGAAGGGGAGAAAAGTGAGTCCCACTCTACAAGAGCCGAACATGAGTCGTAGACCATCATACGAGTTGATAAGGGATAAACAAGAAAGGAAAAGAAAAGGGAACAAAATAAAAGGATATGTGGATTAAATTAAAACTATTGAAATTATGGGCAACAAGGGACTAAGACCCTCACCTCTCAATTGATTTCAACAACCCAAATAAAACCCTAGAAAGAAAATTAAAGGAAACCAAAACCACAAATGGGTGACACTTTTATTAATCAAGCAAATAAGTCAACCAACAAATTACAAGAGTTTACCCTAACTACTCACTAAGTACTCACTAATTACTCACTAAGAAAATACTACAATTTTGAGGATTCAATATTCAACATAATCTGAGTCTTCCAAATGACAAAATATCACTATTTATACTAAGTAAATAAAAGAAGACATTCTCTTTACAGTTTTACTCTTAATGAGTAAGGGCCTTGTTTGTTTGCTTTCTTTTCAAATCCTTAAACTCAAGTAATAGCCATTTGAACACATGACCTCTTTTCTTCCTTTTCCTCACTTTTATAGACCTTCCATATGTTGTAAGCCTTTCCTTGGTGACCCTCAAGCTCCTTTAATGCTTCCTTTTTCATGAACATTGCTTGTAGGTCTTGGAGATATTTTTCTTGACTCCTTGTCAATAGTCTTGAGGGGTACATGCCACTCATGTTGGTGTCATCTATGCTTTGCATATTATCATCGTCCCCTTCTTGAAAAGGATTCGTCCTTAAATCTAAAGATTCACCTACAACACAAGGAGATAAATCACTAACATTGAAAATATTATGAACATTGTACTCACTTGGCAAGTCAATCATGTAGGCATTGTCATTGATCTGCTTGAGTACTTTGAAAGGTCCATATACTCTTGGGCTTATCTTTCCATTTCGAACATGTGGAAATCTCTCTTTTCGAAAATGTACCCACACCCAATCATTTGGGTCGAAGATCACTTCCTTTCTGCAACAATTCTTTCGAATAGCCACCTTTGAATTATTCTTTTCAATGGACTCCTTAACCTTTGCATGAATGCTCATCTTCTTCTTTGCCCTTTTCTTGGCATCTAGGCTCAAAACATCATTACTAGATAACAGAGTCATGGTTAGAGGGAATAAAGGTTTAAATCCATAACATGCCTCAAATGGTGACATCCCAACAGAGAAGTGGAATGACCGATTTTATGCAAATTTAATCAAGTGTAAATGGTCTTCCCAAGTAGTTAGGGTCCCTCTAATCATCCATCGAAGCATGGTTACAAGAGTCCTATTGACTCCTTCAGTTTGTCTATCCATTTCAGGGTGACAAGAACTAGAGAACATAAGTTTGGTACCAAGTGTACCCCATAGACTCTTCTAAAAGTGACTAAGAAATTTGGAATCCCTATCACTAACAATGGTTTGAGGGACTCCATGCAATTTAAGAACATTAATGATAAATAACGATGCTACATGGGATGCATCATCACATTTATGACATGGAATAAAATGAGTCATTTTAGAAAATTTATCAATTATGACAAATATGCTATCATGTCCTTATTTAGTCCTAGAAAGACCCAACACAAAATCCATAGAGATGTCCATCCAAGGGCCACTAGGAGTAAGGAGAGGGGTATACTTACCTTAGGGTCGAGTCATGGATTTGGCATGCTTACAATTGAGACATTGTCCATAAATTCGCTCCACATCATACTTCATCTTGGGCCAAAAGAATTGCTCTTTTTATAATGTCAAGTGTTTTAGGTGCCTCAAAGTGTCCCATCGAACCACCACTATGAGCCTCCTTGATAAGTAGCTCTCTCCATAAGCTGATAGGAACACAAGCTCGGCCATCCTTGAATAAAAAACTATCAACCAATTGAAACCTATAAACCCGCTTCCCTTAGGTAAGATTATCAAAAGTATCTTTGAAGTTGGGATACGTAGAGTAGAATTCCCTTAAGTTTTCAAATCCCATCATTCTAGAAGCAAAGTTAGTCACCAACATAAACCTCCTTCTCGATAGAGCATCCGCTACCATATTTTCCTTGCCTTGCTTGTGGCTTATCACATAGGGAAAGGTTTCAATGAATTCAACCTATATTGCATGTCGCTTTTTCAACTTGGATTGCCCCTTAAGATTTTTCAAAGACTCATGATCAGTCCTTATCACAAACTCTTTCTGCCACAAGTAGTGTTGACAATGAGCTAACACCCGCACAAGTACATATAATTCCTTGTCATAAGTTGAGTACTTGAGAGTAACCCCCTTTAGATTTTCGCTAAAGTAAGCCAATGGTTTTCCTTCTTGCATCAATACACCACCTATTCCAACACCCGAAGCATCACATTCAAATTCAAAGGTCTTATCGAAGTTGGGTAGTTGAAGCAATGATGAAGAACTCAACATCAATTTCACGGCTTGAAAGGACTTCTCTTATGCTTCCCTCCATACAAAAGGTACATGTTTCTTGTTTAACTCGCTCAAAGGAGAAGAAATTGAACTAAACCCTTTTACAAATCATCGGTAAAAACTAGCTAATCTATGAAAACTTCTTACCTCAGTTGCAATGGTTGGAGTTGGCCAAGACTCGATGGACTCTACCTTCTCGTCATCAACCTCTATCCCATTTTCACTAACCATAAAACCCAAAAATACAACATTTTCAACACAAAATGAGCACTTTTTGAGATTAGCAAAGAGGCACTCTTGTAGTAAGACATTAAACACTTACTTCAAATGGGACACATGTTCCTTAATTGTCTTCCTATACACAAGGATGTCATAAAAATACACCACCACAAACTTATTGATGAAAGGTTTGAGAACATGTTTCATCAAAGTCATGAAAGTGCTTAGGGCATTTGTCAATCCAAATAGCATCACAAGCCATTAATACAACCTAAACTTTGTCTTGAAAGTCGTTTTCCACTCATCACCTAGTTTCATACGAATTGTATGATACCCACTTCAAATGTTATCTTAGAGAATACACTTGAGCCACATAGCTTATCAAGCATATCATCAAGCCTAGGAATTGGATGTCAATACTTCACCGTGATATTATTTATGGCTCTACAATCAATACACATTCTCCAAGTTCCATCTTTCTTGGGAACAATAATCACCGGTATGGCACAAAGACTTAAGCTTTCTTTGATCAACCCTTTTTCAAGAAGCTCTTCCACTTGCCTTTGTAGCACCTTGGTTTCATCCGAATTACTCCTATAGGCTGGATGGTTGGGAATTTGTGAACCCAGTACAAAATCTATTTGGTATTTAATTCACCTCAAAGGAGGAAGTCCCATGGGAATCTCCTCTGGAAATAGCTTATCATTGGCCTACAAAAGAGAAGAAATAATACTAGGCAAAGTGCTAGTATTTTGGTTAGCATAAATAGAAGATGGGTGTTGACAAGACATACTAGAAAGTGTCCCTCATCCACAGCCTTCAAACACTTTCTTGGCTTTACTATCATGCACATATTCTTCTTATTTTTAGCCAAGGAACCTTCTTCCATTGGAATAATAATGGAACTTCCACCATCCCCTTTTGCCTCCTCCACCTTTATTTTCTCTCGAAGCTCCTTCATAGCCCGATAATCCTCACTCACTCGTGCAAGAACATACTTTCTACCTTCAATCACAAAAGTTCATTTGTTGGATCTTCCTTGGTGCACAACATCCTTATCAAATTTCCATGGCCTTCCCAACAAAATATGACATGCCAACATGGGTACAACATCACAAGTCAATTCTTCATTGTACTTACCCAAACTAAATCGAATACTTGCTTGTTTGAGAACCTTCATTTCTCCACTCTCATTGAGCCATTGTAGTTTGTAAGGGTTAGAATGCTTTGTTGTTGGAATTCGCATACGTTCCACCAAAGAACTACTCACCACATTAGTGCAACTTCCACTATCAATGATTAAAGAACACACTTTATCTTAAATTTTGCACCTAGAATGAAATAGGTTCTCTCTTTGATCAAGTTGTTCTTTGGAAAGGCCTACCATAATTCTTCTCACAACACCTGAAAGATGGGAATTCACCTTCAAGTCTTCACCATTATAAAGCAAATATTTTCCTTTTTCCATAAAGCAAGCAAAATTGACCCTCTCATCTAATCTTTCTTCTTCATTTCCCAAAGCATCTCCCTCACCTCTATCTTCCTCACTCTCATTTCTTCCATTACCCTCTTCCTCATCTTTAGTATTATACCCATATCGAAGAGCAATAATCATCATTCTATTAGGATACTCACTATAAACATGTCCCCTCCCTTGATATCTAAAACATTGAATTATAGAGAGACGAGGAAAGTTAGGTTTAGCATAGTTACCTCCTTGTGGTTTCTCACTTGCCTTGGATTTGTAATCATGCTTGACTTGAGTCTCTTGACCACCCTTACATTGCTCCCTAGAAGAGGGTTTCTTCCAATTATCTCAACCTTTGTCCCATGTTGAAGTTGAAGAACCTTTGACCTTGTATGACTTTTCTTCTTTCAAATCCGCTTCT
>JBCEWC010016741.1:0-12923 GCA_038996855.1 Solanum aculeatissimum
CCACTAACTAGCCCAAATTGCATTCGGCCACTTAAACTCAACCCGTGGCCACCAAAACTCATACATGGCTTGTAATAAATTATAGAATGCCAACCATAAGTAGATTTCAAAAATATTCAGGTTGTTACAGAAGTGTGTCTCACATTGAAGTTAATAGAGAAAAAGGAGTTGGCTATAGATGTTTATAGATTTGCTAGGTTAGGAGTAAATTTGAGTGAAACTGGAAATTGTAGTGAGATGGTTCTTCATAGGTACGATTCTTCATGGATTGATGATGTTAAGACCAAGAAAGACCTTGATCCCACCTTAGTAGAGTTGAAGGCCTTAGTGAATGATGGAAACGGACAAGTTTTATCACAAGGAGGAAATGGTGTGCTTTGATATCAGAGAGGCTATGCATGTCCCATGATGGTGAGTTGAAATTTTTTATCATGCAAAAATCTCATAACTCTTTATATTCCATCCAACCCGACACTACAAATATGTATAGAGACCTGAGGGAAATTTATTGGTAGAATAAGATGAACAAGGACATTTCTCAATTTATGTCCGAATATGCTAATTGCTAACAAGTCAATGTTGAACACTAATGGTTGGGTTGCCTACCTCAAGATTGATATTCCTACTTTGAAATAGAAAGAGATCAACATGGACTTTGTAGTTGGGTTGCCAAAGACCAAAAAACAATTTGACTCTATATTGGTGATAGTTGATCGCATGACAAAACCAGCTTATTTCTTACCAGTCAAGACTACATTCAGTGCCGATGATTATGACCACCTGTATATTCGAGAGTTGGTGATGTTGCATGGGATTTCATTATCCATCATATCGGATTGTGGAGTTCAATTTACTTCTCATTTTTGGAGATCTTTCCAAAGGGGACTTGGCAGTAGAGGGAAGTTTAGTATTGCCTTTCATCCCTAAACTAATAGGGAAGCTGAAAGGACTATTTAGATGTTGGAAGATATATTGAGAGCTTATGTGTTGGAGTTTAAGGGAAGTTGGGATGAACATTTTCCACTTATCGTGTTTGCCTACAATAATAGCTTCCATACAAGTATTAGAAAGGCACGGTAAATGGTGTAGATCACCCATCGGATGGTTCAAAGTCGGTGCGGTAACATTAATAGGACCAGATTTAGTGATGAACGCTACGGAGAAAGTCAAAATCATAAGGGAGAAATTACAAATGGCCCAAAGCCGACTAAAGCCATACTCCGATGTGAGATAAAGGTAACTTGAGTTCTAAGTTGGTGATTGGGTCTACCTAATGGTATCGCTGATCAAAGGCATGATCCACTTTGGTAAGAAAAAGGTAAATTGAGCCCTAGATATGTAGGGAACTATTAAGTGGTGGGAAGAGTGGGAAATGTGGCATACGAGTTGGATCTACCTAATGAGATGCATTTGATTCATCCTGTTTTCCATGTGTCAATGTTGAGGAAATTCATAGGTGATCCAAGCTCCATAGTTCCTTTGCATGATGTGAGCATTTAAGAGGATTTATGTTATGAGGAGGTACCATTTTAAATTCTTGACAGCCAAGTGAATAAGCTAAGGAACAAGGAAGTTGCATCCATCAAAGTGATTTGGAGAAATCAACAAGTTGACGGTGCTACATGGGAAATAGAAGAAAATGTGATGAAGCATTACCCATATCTACTCCACTCTATGCAAGCCTAAGAAACTAAGAAATTCTTTGTAAAGCCTCTAATTCTTTGTATTTAAGTTTTTAATGATGCATGCATGCATTTCTATGTTTATGGACTATTTTAAGATGTGCTTAAGTTGTGGAATTTGAAAATTTTACGAAATGGTTTTTAAGTTGTATATTTGCATAGATACTGGGTTGTTAAGCTTCTAGTTTACTCCTTAGAGCGTACTTTTAAGTACATTCGGGGATGAATGTTCCCAAAGGAGAGATATTGTAATGACCCCTAGCTTAGAAGCCTTGAGTGTAGAAAAGTTAGGAAAAAAAGAGTTTAAGTCTCGTTTACAAGGGAACTTACGTCCCGTAAGTGCACATACGGTCCATATATTGGTTTCTTAAATATGAATTTCAGAAAGGGAAAAAGTTTTCAAGTAAGGTATAACCTACAAACTAAGTCACAACCTATATAATCAGATACGGTTCGTAGTCCGGTTTATGATTTGGACCCTCTGACATGACTGAAATTTTGAGGCTGCTGGAAGGTTACTTACGTGTTACAAGATGGCCTTCAACATGTGTTCGTAGTTTTGGGTCCAGCAAAATTAGTTTTCAGGAATTTCAGTTGTGATACTAGACAAAAGGAACCTACGACGCATGGATTGACTTACAACCCGTAATAAGGGTTTTGTAGGTCAATTTCGGCAGTTTTAATGACGGACAATTTTGTCATTTTTGTCAATCCTATTCCTAAACTATGTCATTTTGGGAATAAAAATGGGTCCTAAATCAGCCTTAAATCCCTAAGAAGTCTTATTCTCTCAACTCTCTAAAATTTTCTAAGGTGAATACTCTCAAGGACAAGCTAGGTCATATAGTAACACATATTTTTTCCTATATTATATTATAATTTATGGCCCAACGCTCATCACTCTTATCCCACTTATAACTTGTTCGATTGGCCAAAGTTTTCTTCTTTGGTGAGCCCTCATGCTTTAAGGGAAATCCGATATCAGTCTTATATATTCTTGTTATGACTTTATTTCTTATGCTAGGGTGATCTAGGGATTTGTACTATACTTCTCATCTGGATTAGTAGGGGAAATGTTAGATTTTCATGAGATGTTTTGTCCTATTCATTTGGAGATTTTCTTTGAATTTTCTTATATTCATGACTTTCATGAAGCGACTCATATTCAACATTATGATTTTCATTGATATTTCTACTTACCTTATGTATGTAATGTCTTCTAAGAGTGTTGGCTACCCTTGGGATTTTTATTGTCGTGTTATGTCTGAAGTCTAGCTTGGTTCATTACATAGTTAGTATCAGAGTGTAAAGTTAAAGGTGTCTTAGGGTGTCTAGCATACTGTGTCAAGTAGATTCTTTTTCATAATGTGAAGGTACCAAATCTATGAGTAGGAGTATATGAGGAATTTTAGAAAACTTCATTTCTTTCATGATCTTGTCATGTAATAAAGTCGTACTCTAAGACATTGGTTCTTTACATTTTCAAAAATATGCCTTAATGAAGAGCTCTCATTAGAAGAGGTGTGAAGGAGAACCAACCCCTTCAAGCACCCGTGGATCCTTTGGCAAAACAAGTGTCATGATCCAAGCTACCCTATACATAGTACAAACCCTCTAATATGTTTATGACTTATGCAAGATATTATCTTATGTATAATTATTCATAGAAGATACTCACATATTAGTTCATTCAATGTACTACAACATACTTTTCTTGCCTACATTGTATTATAGTGTAGGGTCAGTTGTTCCTACCCAATACAGTCATGGTTAGCTTGGACTTAACTTGAAGATTAATTGGTGAGTCCTCATGATTCAAGATAAAACCTATCATGTTGTTCTTTTTCATACTATCTTCAGACTATGTTGTTATTTTGCTGCTATCTCCTTTGCTTATTTTTAGGGTGAGCTAGTAGCCTGTCCTGTGCCCCTACCTATGTTAGTAGAAGCATATCTAGACAATAAAGTGTAAGTCCATTTATTAAGATGTCTTGCGTAAGCTTTTGTTTTATTCTATTAAAAGTCCCATAAGATTTTTATTCAGCTTTTATGTCTTGGTTTAATTGGTTGATTACCATATGTATGTTGACGTATGTTATGTTAAGGTGGTTTGGTTGGGGTTCTTTAGAATTTTGATCTTTGTATCATACCTGGGGTCTAGCATGGATCGTGATAAACTTGGTATCAGAGCACAAGGTTTAGAGTGTCCTAGAAAATCTAACATGACATGTTAAGTAGAGTTTTATTCAGTGGTGTGAAGTGCGCCACATTTATGAGTAGGAGGCTATGAGGTATTTTTGGAAACTTTACCTTTTTCATGCTCTATGTCTTGTGGTGGAGTATACTCTAAGGCTTTTTCCCTCTAATTCTTGTTCTTTGTGATTTTTAAAAAAATCAAAAAAATAGCACCAATGCAAAGGGGAAACAACACCAATAAGGAACAAGCTCCTTAAATCCCTCATGACACATAGACCGAGTTGATTACCAATGCCAAGTTTTGCACTGCCATTCAAATGCTAGCATAAACTTTCATGACGCATGATAACTAAAGAGATATGGCTCAGAATATGGGATGAAAGCAATGAGAGTTTAAGATTTAATAATGATTAGTCCGCCAAATTTTCATGGTTTCAAAGTGGATGAGGATAAACAAGAAATTATGGATGAGATGTACAAGGTCTTAGATATCATAGTGAGATATCTCTAGAATAGAAGGATGAGTTGGTTGCTTACCAGAAATATTTCTAAATCCTAGTAAAGAACCCCAATATATGATCCTTTAGTGTAGAAATGTTGTGCAGAAAATAACCTGAGGTCTGGTTTACGAGGGCCACTTACTACCCATAAATACACATACAATCTGTATGTTGTGTCCATAAATATGAACTTCAGGAAAGGAAAAAAAAGTTTCCAAGTGTGGGGTAATCCACAGACCAAGTGACGGCTCGTAGGATACCTTACAACTCCATTTGTAGTTTTGTGAGTGGGACCACAGACATGAAGGATATTTGGAGTTTGCTAGAAGGAGATTTACGAGTTATCAAATGGCCCATAGGATGGGATACAACCCGTAACAAGGCTTCATATCTTTGGGTCCAGCAAAGTTAGTTTTTAGGATATTTTGAGGTATCATCAGACGAGGGGACTTATGGAACCTAAGTTAACCTACGACTCGTAAGTCCATCTATGACCATAATATAGGTTCTGTAAGTCGAATCCAATAATTTTCAATAACGGATAATTTGGTCATTTCCACCAATTCTATTCCTAAACTATGTCATTCTCGGGAATGAAATAGGGACCTATATTAGCCTTTAAGCCCTAATTCCCTCATTCTTCACTCTCCAAAAATTCTAAGGCAAGAAAGACTCTCAAGAACGAGTTAAGGCAAGGCTAGGGTTTTCAAACTCTTTCTCAAAATCCTCAAGTTAATATTTCTCCTATTTACCCAAGGTATGTGAGTTCATTTATGGGTAATCTTCAACCCATAAAGTCCCTTTTCAAGTATTTTACCATTTCTTTAACTCTTTTAAGATATTATACATGTTTTAATGATTTTATGATGTTTTAAGTTACTAAATGGTATTCATGATATCATATGAATATTTTACTAAGTATATATGCATGTTTGGGTTATTGAGAATAACCCCATATAGTGGTTTTATGATGGTAAAGTGTGGGCATTTTTGATGGTCCTTTAAAAGAGAAATTTCATTAAGTCTTATGTGATTTATGATTGTTCCATTATAAAAGTTAAGCCCACCTAGTTTTAATGTAACGTTATGCATGATTTAAGATGATGATTAGGGCATCAAAAATCCATTCTAAAATTAAGTTGTCAAATATATAAGCATGTTGAAAATTTCCCTAAAGATGTTTAGAAAGGTCCCCAAGATGAAAGAACAATATTCACTTGGTGGTTCCTAGGTTCGGGCTACTCTTATGGTTGCTACTTATCATTCTAAGTTAAGTTTCAAAAGAATCTATGGGATGACTTAGCAGCGAATGTGGCATCGAGGGGGGTTTTATAAGGGAACCTTAGAAGCAACCCTTTATCATATTAACTATGTGCCACCATAGGATCCCTTGTAGGATAGGCTAGTGGATCCACCTGTGCGATTTATGTTATTATGATGCATGCTAAGTTGACAAAGTTCCACCTTGCATGTGGTCTCCCCGTGCCAATGTAAGGGGTTCTATTGGATGCCACATGGTCTTAAATGTCATTTATGGTTTATTCCCACAAGTATATGACTCCCTGATGTGATTCCATTACTTATGTTTTCTCATGGATTAAGCCACATCTTTATTTCATGCATTAGTTACATTAATTTTAATTTTCTAAGCATATGTTATATTTATGAATGATGACATTACAATTTCATGCATGGAATTTTATCTCACATACTTATTACATTCCTAAATTACTAACACATATTTTGCCTGCATGGTTTAACCATGTAAGGCCATGCACTCCTTCACCGGCTCGAGGCTAGTAGTTAACGTTCAAGACTAGCTTGTTAATATGGTGAGCCCTTAGTTCGAGACTACACCTATTTTCCACTCTATCGTGTATTTTTGTTTTGAAGGTGTATTTTTTACCCCTTTAAGGCTTTTACTTTATATGTCATACAATTATGGATTTCTTTCTATTTGATAGAAACTGACAGTACCAGTTTCATTTGTTATGTATTAGTGGTATGCTCATAGACACAAATGATTGTTATCTATTTTTCACAAACTTTTAATGTTGCTTTATTGCTAAAATGGCCCATAACCGCTTCCCCTTATGTTTATCACAGTTTCAATATAACGCCTATGAATGCTATAGATGTTTAAATGGCTTGGGTGAAGTGCCTTCGGGTGTCTTATTCTCCGTGTGATGACTAGGTACCAAGGTTGGGTCATGACAAACTTGATGTCAAAGTATAATTTTAAAGTGTTCCTCGTATATCTATATATACCCCATAATATAGGGTCTCATTCAAGGTTGTTAAGTGCACCACTATCTTGAGTGAGAGGATCTGAGAAGGTTTGGAAAAGTCTTCCCTTATTTATTATTCATGTCCTTCCCTAGAGTCATATAAGGTTTTCATCTAACTAACAATGGGATTTTTGTTTTCTAGATCATGCTGCCATGAAGATCTCCCCATCAACGAGGCACTATGGAACAACAAGTCCTTTAACTCCAACAGGAAGATGGACTGTGTCATGCAGAGTTTCAAGCCGTATTAACTTTGTTGGCCCAAGCATTGGCCAACCAGGCCAATAAGGAGGTAGCTATCCCTACTTAAGTTCCCAGTATGGCTATAAGAGTATGTAATTTTATGTATATAAGCCCGTAAAAATTCCATAGGTCAAGGATAGGTGAAGACCTTATTGACTTCATCGAGAAGGCTTATCGAGTTATGGCGTTGATGGGTATACCGTCAAAAGAGAAAGCTGAGTTAGTATCCTACCAACTCAAAGGAGTAGCCAAGATTTGTTTTGACAAATGAGCCGATGAGAATTATAAAGAAGCGGGTCCTATCAAGCTACCAATGTATGCTCTCTTAATGGTCACCGATACAAGTGCTTAGATAAGCAAGTTCATTTCTACTGTCTCCAAGTTGGTCTCTAAGGAATGCAAGATGGCTATGTTGGTCAAGAAGATGGACATCTCCCACCTTATGACATATGCCGAACAAATTGAGGAAGAGAAACTTTAGTAGAGAGTAAGGGAGTCGAAGAGGGCTTGAGTTGATGGTGGGAACTATCCTCACCAACCAGCTGGTGGCCACAAGTTTAAAGGTAGCCAAAAACAAAGTGCTCAAGGTTCCACTAACACACCTCCCCAGATGACCAAGGAGAAAGGGGTTTCTTCAAATCCCCAAATTGCTTCAAGTACGGAAGACCCCACAAGGATGACTACTTACCCAGATCCAATGCTTGCTTCACTTGTGGGAAGCCCAACTACTATGCCAATGATTGTAGGAGTGAAGGTAGAAAACCCTAAGGCCAAAGGGGTCAAGATCAAGGTGCCTAAAGAACCAATCGGTTCTATGCATTGCATGGTTGCGAAGAGGTCAAAGAAGCGCCAGATGTGGTCACCGATATGTTACATGTTTTTTATTATGATGCATATGCACTCCTAGATTCGGGAGCAAATTTGTCTTTTGTAACCCTATTTCTTGCTAATATGTTTCTTATGTGCCCTGACTCTTTCATGAACCTATGAGGTAAGTAACCTAGTAGGAGAGTCCATCATATCCTGAAGTATCTATAAAGATTATCTCATCTGTATCCTACATAAAGTTATCCCATGTGATTTAGTTGAGATTTCCATGGCAGACTTTGATGTTACTAGGTGTTCCTCCCTAAAGAGAAATAGATTTTGGCATAGATCTCTTGCTCGATACTCAGCTTATTATAGTCCCTTCATAAAGAATGGCTTCCGCATAATTGAATGAGTTAAAGAAGCAGTTGAAAGATTTATTAGATAAGGTTTTTATTTGGCCTAGTCCGTCTTTATAGGGTTCTCTAATGTTATTTGTGAGGAATAAGGATGGGTCACTCCATATACAAGTGTATTGAATAACGACAAATTAATAAGATCACCATCAAGAACAAGTATCCCCTTCCAAGAATAGATGATTAGTTTCATCAGTTGCAAGGGGATACACACTTCTCTAATGTTTACTTGAGATTTGGGTATCACCAACTGAGGGTGAGGGAAAATTACATTTCTAAGATGAAATTTTGAACTAGGTATGGAAACTTTGAGTTTCTGGTGATGTCATTTGGCGACACTAATGCTCTGGTGATCTTTATTGACCTCATAAATGTAGTGTTCAAGTCCTATCTTGATATGTTCATTTGGTGTTTATTGATGACATCTTTGTCTACTCCCGAGGTGAGTAAGAGCATATGGAACACTTGAGGATAGTATTGCAAAACTTGAGGGAGCAGAAGATTTATGCAAAGTTTGACAAATACGAGTTTTTGCTTGATAAGGTTTCCTTCTTTGGGAATGTGATTTTCTGTGATGGTATAAAGGTTGATCTTAAGAAAATTGAAGAGGTGAGGAAATTGCCAAGGCCATTGACTCCTACCAACATAAGTAGTTTCATCGCCCTAGCTAGTTATTATAGAAGGTTTGTGCAAGATTTCTATTCCATTTTTTCTCTACAATCTAAGTTGACCTAAAAGAAATCTAAGTTTATGTGGCCGGATGAAGTTTATGCCAAGGATAAGTAAAGTTTACGTGGCCGGATGAAATCTAAGGTTTCCTTCTTTGGGAATCTAAGTTTCTGCATCTTCCTTGGTTGATGAAGTTAAGGCTAAGAAAGACCTTGATCTGGCCTTGGTTGAGTTAAAAACCTTAATGAAAGATGAAAAGGTAGAGGTCTTCTCACAAGGGGGAGATGGTGCACTCCGATATCAATGGAGGTTATGTTTACCCAATGATGCTGAGTTGAAAAAGTAAATCATGCAAGAAGATCATAAATCTTCACATTCCATTCACTCTGACACTATAAAGATGTACTGATATTTGAGAAAAATTTATTGATGGAATAGGATAAAAAAGGACATTGCGCAATTCGTGTTTGAATGTGCCAATTATTAACAAGTCAACGTTGAACACCAAAGACTGGGTGGCCTAACTGAAGGCATTGATATTCCTACTTGGATGTGGGAAGAAATCAACATGGACTTTGTAGTTAGGTTAGCGAAGACCAAGAAGCATTTTGACTTCATTTGGGTGATAGTAGACTTCATGACAAAGTAGGCTCACTTCCTACCGATAAAGACTACATTCAGTGACTAAGATTATGCGCACTTGTATATCTGTGAGTTAGTGAGGTTGCATGGAATTCCATTATCCATCATATCGGATCATAGAGTTCAATTCACTTCTCACTTTTGGAAGTCGTTTCAAAGGGACTTGGTACTAGGGTTAAGTTGACCACTAGTTTTCATCCCTAAACCAATAAGCAAGCCATAAGGTCTATTCAGAAATTGGAAGATATGTGGAGGGATTGCATCTTGAATTTTAAGGGGACTTAGGGTGAGCACTTGCTACTTATCAAGTTTGTCTACAACAATAACTTTTATGAAAGTATTGGAATGACACCATTTGAGGTGTTGTATGGTAGACAATGTAGATCCCCCATTCGGTGGTTTGAAGTCAATAAGGTATCATTAATAGGACCAGACTTGGTAATGAGTGCTATGGATAAAATTGAAAGCATAAAGGGAGAAATTTCAAACCATCCAAAATTGCCAAAAGTCATAATCCGATGTGAGGAGAAGGGAACTTGAGTTCAAAGTTTGTGATTGGGTCTTCTTGAAGGTATCTCCGATGAAAGGTATGATCTACTTTGACAAGTAAAGGAAATTGAGCCCACGGTATGTAGGGTCCTATAAGGTGGTATAAATAGTAGGAAAAATGGCATACGAGTAGAATCTACCCAATGAGATATGTTTGATTCATCTAGTTTTCTATGCGTCGATGTTGAGAAAATTCATAGGTGATCCAAGTTCCATAGATGCTTTGCATGATGTGAAAATTAAAAAGGATTTGAGTTATGAAGAAGTACCGGTTGAATTCATTGACCGACAAGTGAAAACGTTAAGGAATAAGGAAGTTGCATTCATCAAAGTGATTTGGAGAAATCAATAAGTTCAGGGTGCTACATGGGAAGTAGAAGCGGATATGATAAAGCGCTACCTGTATCTATTCCACTCTACTGAAGCCTAAAGTACTAATAAATTCTTTCTAACAACCTCTAAATCCGTGAATTTTAGTTTTCATGATGTATGTATTCATTTTGATGTTTATGGGCTATTTTGAAACATGCTTTAAGTGCAAAATCAGAAAATTTTGAGAAGTCAAGTGTAACTTACATTCTTGCATAAATACTGTCTTGTTAGTTTCTAGTTACTACTTAGAGCCCGACTTTAAGTATATTCGGGGATGAATTCTCCCAAAGGGAGATATTGTAACGACACCAAGTTTAGGATCCTTGACTGCAGAAAAGTTGGCAGAAAATAACCTAAGATCTGGTTTACGAGGGCCACTTATGACCCATAAATGCACATACGGCTCATACGTTTGGTCCGTGAATATGAACTTTAGGAAAGAACAAAATAGTTTCCATGTGTGGGGTAACCCATGGACCAAGTGACAGTCCATAAGACCCTTTATGCCTCGTGGTTTCGTTAGTAGGACCCTTGAAATGAAGGAAATTTGGAGTTTGCTCGAAAGAGATTTACAAGTTATTAGACGACTCATAGAACAAGTTAAGGCAAAGCTAGGGTTTCCAAACTCTTCCTCAAAATCTACAAGTTTTTTTCTCTTTAGTTCACGCAAGGTATGTGAGTTGATTTATGGGTAACCTTCCACTCATAAAGTTCCTTTTCAAGTCTTTTACCTTTTCTTTAAGTTCATTTAAGATATTTCACATGTTTTGATGATTTTATGATATTTTAAGTTACCAAATAGTATTCATGATATTCTGTGATTATTTTACCAAGAATATACATATGTTTGGGTTATTGATAATAACCCCGTATTGGGTTTTTGTGATGGTAAAGCGTGGGCGTTTTCAATAGACCTTTAAAAGAGATATTTCCTTAGGTCTCAGGTGATTTATGATTGTTCCATTATAAAATCTATGCCCACCGAGTTTTCACATAAAGCTATGCGTGATCTAAGATGATGATTAGGGTATTAAGGATGAGTTTTAAAGTTATGTTTTCAAATATATAAGCATGTTGAAAATTTCCCTAAAGATGTTTGCGAAAGGTCCCCAAGATGGAAGGACAATACTCACTTAGTGGTTCCTCTGTTCGAGCTGCTCTTGTGATTGCTACTTATGATTCTAAGTTAGTTTTAAAAGATTCCGCGGGATGACTTAGCCCCGAATATGGAATTGAGGTGGGCTTTGGTAATGGAACCTTAGAAGCAACCCTTTGTTACCTTAACTATGTGCCATCATAAAAGCCCTTGTAGACTAGGCTAGTGGATTTACCTAGGCCATTTATGTTATTATGATGTATGCAAAGTTGACGGAGTTCCACTTGACAAGTGGTGTCCCCTTGCCAATATAAGGGGTTATGTTGGATTCTATGTTGTAGCTCACGTCGTCTTAAATGTCGGTTAAGGTCTACTCCCACAACTATATGACTCTCTGATATGATTCCATCACTTAGGTTTTCTCATGCATTTATTCCCATTCTTATTGAGCCACGCCCTTATTTCATACGTGAGTTACATTTATTTTAATTTACTAAGTATATGTTATATTTATGGATGATGACATTACAATTTTCATGCATTGCATTGCATCTCACATACTTAGTACATTCCAAACGTACTAACACATATTTTACTTGCATGATTTAACCATGTAGGGACAAACATTCCTTCACCGGCTTATGGCTAATAGTTCGCGTTCAAGACTATCTTGTTATTGTGGTGAGCCCTTAGTTTCGGACTCTACCTATTTTCCACTCTATCCTATATTTTTTAGACGATGTATTAATGGCACCTTTGAGGCTTTTATTTTCTTTGTTGTACAATTATGGATTTCTTTCTATTAGATGGAAACCGACCGTACCAGTTCCGTTCATTATGTATTAGTGGGATGTTTATGGACAAAAATGATTATTAGCTATTTTTCACAGCTTGTTAATGTTGTTTCAATGCTAAAATAACTCATAGCCCCTTCCTGTCATGACCCAGATAGGGGGCCTAGATGTGACATGGCGAAAGAGGACCCAAAGACCCTCGATCAGGCCATCATAGCATCATTACACTCATCATCGGTTCGGAAACGCGGAAGCTAAAGCAAGTAGCACATAAGCTCTAGGGATTTAGGGACTTGGGACTCAAGCTTTGGGGACAATACGGGAAAGGGATACGCATACTTGCACATAGCACATAGTCACACATCATGCTCAACATACAAGTCATCATAGTAACATGGGAACAGAAGCCATTACCAAAACATGAGAATATTATCATAAATCAAGTGGAGATAGCGTCATATCACATAGCCAAATATCCAACATACAAGTAATCCGTACAAGAGTAAGATTTGTCCAAACATGCCTCTACATAGAAGAGCGGGGCCTCGACAAGCTTGAGACTCACCCTCAAGTGAAAGAAAGTAAATACATTAAAGTAAAGAGGTAGATAGACGGTGGCTATTTCCCTTGAACAATAGGGCTCACCACTAGCAAGTCTTCACAAGAGTA
>JBCEWC010016742.1:0-12922 GCA_038996855.1 Solanum aculeatissimum
TTCAAATTATGCAGATTTTTATTTTATGTTGACTATTTAAAGCCCCTCAATGCTTAATAAAATTATTGAAAGCATTTGAAAGCATTTCAATCCATTGAGAGACTCTTTTCAATATTTTTGCTGCCCCATTCATCTTTTAAAAAAACCAACAACCTACCTCAGATATAAGTTCCAATGCATATTTCCTTTGATGCATAACCATTCCAACATCTGATCTTGCAAATTCAATCCCAAGGAAAAACTTCAATTCACCTAGATCCTTCATTTTGAACACTTGTTGTAAGGACCTTTTTGTTTCTTCTATTAGATTCAAAGTACTCCCTGTAACTAGTAAATCATCAACATATACTAAGATGATTACAGTTCCTTCAGATGTCTTCCTTGTAAACAGTGAGTAGTCATGTTGACTCTGCTTGAAGTTTAACTTTTGAAGTGCTTCACTCAGCTTATGACTCCATTGTCTTGGAGCCTGTTTAAGACCATAGAGTGACTTTACCAGTCTACATACCTTCTTCTCCTCCTGACTGGTAAAGCCTTGTGGCAAACTCATATAAATTTCATCCTGCAAGTCACCATTTAAGAAAGCATTATACACATCCATCTGATGGATATGCCATTTTCTTGAAATAGCTAGGGAAAGAATTGTTCTAATGGTCACCATCTTAACCACAGGAGAAAAAGTCTCCTTGTAATCCACTCCTTCCTTTTGGCTAAAACCTTTGTCCACCAATCTTTCTTTAAACCTTTCAGTTTCACCTGTTGACTTATACTTGATTTTATAAATCCATCTGCAACCAACTGCTACTTTTCCTTTAGGTAACTCAGTAAGTACCCTGGTATTGTTGTTTTGCAAGGCATCTATTTCAGCCTTCATTGCTACTATCCACCTTGGATCCTTGATAGCTTCTTTATAAGTTGTTGGTTCAGTCAGAGTAGATGTTGCAGCAATAAATGTTTTATAAGTTGAGGATAGATGATCATAAGCAACATAATCATACATAGGATATTGTACTTCCTTATTGATGTTTAAGGACACAAAGTCCTTCATCCATATAGGTGGATGAGTTCCTCTTGTAGACCTTCTAGTAGTAGGAACATTAGGAACTTGTTTTGTTTGATCATTTCCAGTAATGACTTCTTTTATTACTTGCTCCTGAACATTTAGTTCATTACTATTCCATCTCTGAAGTTGTTGACAGTGTTCTACCTGAGTAACTGTTGAATCAGGAAATTCCAAGGCACCTCTTGTATCAGCAACATTTCTAGTTATACCAGGACATAAATTCCAGTCATAGTTCATTAATTCCTTATGTTCAATGTCAACAAAAGGACCAGTATGCTTCTGATTTCTCAAGGTAGAAAAAGGAAAAATATCTTCTTTAAAATTACATCCCTACTAACAAAATTTTTTTGAGAAGTCCAATCAAGTAATATGTAACCTTTTTGAGTTTCTGAATATCCCATATGCACTGCCATTTTTATCTGGGTGCTAATATGTCAGCCTCTGAAAGTACCTTAGCAAAACACAAGCATCCTACTACCCTTAAATGTGATAGCACTGGTTTAACTCCATGCACCTTCTCATATGGAGAAATACCTCCCAACACTTTGCTAGGCATCCTGTTTATCAGGTAGGTGGCTGCTAGCACACACTGACCCCAAAATTGTAATGGAATTTTTCCTTGAAATCTTAAGGCTCTTGTTACCTCCAAGATATGCCTATGTTTCCTTTCTGCTACTCCATTCTGTTGTGGAGTGTAAGGACATGTTCTTTGATGAATGATTCCCTTTTCTTTGAACATTGTCTCACATGCAGAGTTAACAAACTTTGACCCATTATCAGATCTTACCTTTTTAACACATTTACCAAATTGAGTGCATACAAACTGTAAGAAACATTGTAAAGACACACATACAACTGACTTGTTCTTCAATAGGAACAACCAAGTCATTCTAGAAAAATCATCAACCACTGTGAGAAAGTACTTATTTCCATCAAATGTAGGAGTCTTATATGGCCCCCAGACATCTACATGAACCAAATCAAAGCATTCACTACTTTTGATACTACTAACAGGAAACACATCCCTTGTTTGTTTTGCATATGGACATACAATGCATCTATTTAATGATTTGTGAAGAGAGTTACTAATGATAGAAAACAACTTGACCAACATGTGGGAAGACATATGACCTATCCTTTGATGCCAAAGTTGAACATCCTTTTCTGACATAGCTTGCTTGTCTTCTCCTTTTACACCACAAGCTGTGTGTTGAATCTGACTCTGAGTTAGGTGACTTAGTAGTAGATATAGACCAGCATCCTCCTTACCAATCTCCCTCACCTTGCCAGTGTAAAGATCCTGAAATACACAAAAGTGTGGGAAAAAAGTGACTGAACACCCTAACTCTTGAGTCACTTTACTAACTGACAGCAAATTGTATTTGAACTCTGGAATATGAAATACATCAGTGATAATACTTCTTGGAGAAATAGAACATGAACCTATGTGAGTGACATTTGACATTTCACCAGTAGGTAAATACACAGGTTTTGGTTTCTTTAGCTCTATCACAGAATCCTTGGTAAATAGACCAATTTTTGACATCATGTGGTTTGTTGCTCCTGTATCAATAATCCATACATCATTATTTTCAGAAACTAGAAGGGCTTTACCTGATGTTTTGACTGCATTAGCTTTCATAACACCATTTGTCATGACGTCCCCTCGTTGGCTTTGTTTTAGCATCTGCAAGATTTGCTCATACTGGCTCTTGGTAAATGTACGCCCTTACAGCTGTTTGACACACTCATCCATTCCTTGTGTACTACATACAAGTTTTTCACCTCCTTGTTTTCCTGTAGGTGATACTGTACCATTTGTATTAAACCCATAACTGGCCTTATCAGATGAATCTTTGCTTGCCAACATCTGATCATTCATTACATTATATGCAGCATTATTCCCTGTATTATACATCTTCTTTTTAGATTTAAAGTCAGCTGGATACCCAATCAGCTTGTAACACTGCTCTTTTGTATGTCCTTTGCACCTACAGAATTCACACACTGCACCACCACTTTTCTTGAACCTGTTACTGTTATATCCCCCATTATTTCCTGCATTCTGACTAGTATATCTGGCAGATCTTGAATACATGGCTATAGAGTCAATGCCAGTTGTACTTACTGAGTTCATCCCAAGACTTGCACTATTGTAAGCAGTAGATCTTTGACACTCATTATTTATGACCATTGCATAGGCTTGGTTCACAGTAGGAACAGGACTCATCAAGAGAATATGACTTCTTGCCTGAGTATAGGTATCATTCAAGCCCATAAGGAACTGATATAGCTTCTTCCTATTTAGATGATCAACATAGCCCTTTGATCTTTCACACATACATCCAGGAGATGGGACTAATGCCTCAAACTCATCCCACAATTTTTTTAACTTTGTATAATATCCTGACACAGAATCAGTACCTTGCTGAAGAGTAACTATTTCTTTATGCAAACTAAATGTTCTTGATCCATCTATGCGATCGAATCTTTCCTTTAGGTCTTCCCAAACACTTTGGGCACAAGTAGCAAAAGCATCTCCTCCTAACAAACTTTGTGATACTGAGTTCAAAAGACATGAAAGCACTACAACATTTACTCTTTCCCATTGGCTCCCTAATTCTGCACTCATACTTTCTTTCTTACAAGATCCATCTATCAACCCAAGTTTATTCCTACCAAGTAGAGCTAATCTAATTGCCCTACTCCAGAGTGCATAATTTTCAGAGCCAGTCAGTTGAAATGATACCAAACTTACACCACTAACATCAGAAGGACTCAAGAAAGGTGGGTGATTATAGTCAATACCTTGAATGTAATTCATCACTGGTGTGGAATTCGAACTTCCAGGATTTCCACCATACTGAAATGCAGATCTATTTGCATGGCCACCATGATTGATTTCTTGAGGAAATTCATCCCCATTTGTATTGACAAACCCCATCTTCTTGATCAATTTCCTTTGAATTGCGGAAGCTTTCACTTATTAGATTCTGATAGTCAGAAATCTAAAAGTTAGTAGTATTTCCCAAGATCAAATCAGAGTTTTGATCCCCTGCTTTGATACCATGACGGTATTAACAGAGATCACAGAATATCAATGTAATGTTAATTGAAGAATGGAGAAGAAGATAGTACGTAGAGTGTTTTTCATTAACTTTCTGTATTCTTGTTGTATTTACACAATGTGAGCTTAGGGAATATATATAGATAGTCCATTAACTGTCTTGATTACAAGAGACCTAACTAACTAATCCTTTTAGTTAACAGACTAACTAACTAACTGATATAACAACTTCTTAACAGAATAACCTATACTTAACTTATTACAGACTATGTCTCAACAATAGCAACCACATCATTAGCAATAGAGCTGATTTCAGACACCCATTGTTGAACTCTTTGGTCTCCAGATTGCTTTTGCTCTGCATCTCTGAGGAAAAACTGTATGAAGAGTAGCTCAGTTCTCAGCCATCTAACTTCATCTCTCAGACTTGTATGCAGGGAAACTTCCTGTATGAGGAAATCACCCAACTTTTGAACTGCAAATGACACTAAGGCATCAACCATCTTCAGAAATACTAAGTTTGATTGAAAAGAAAAAGAGGCCAACTGTATGGAAATTTATATTTATGAAAAAAGGTAGTCTGTATCGAAATTAATATTGAGTTTGATAAGAGATGAATATTGTTATCATGGAATTGAGTATTTAAAGCTTGAAAAATTCGACAGATGAGCATGGAGATAAAGTCTAAAGTAACAATTATGTTGTACAAAGATGATAGAGGTTAACGATAAAGAAAAGTATATATTCTCTCTAACAGTGAAAATAGGAAAGTAATAATCGCAAGTCAAAAGAAATTCACAAGTTATGCTCCAGTATATGGGAATAAAAGTTGGAAAATGGGAGATAGAGAGAGACACTCAGAATCAGTGAAATGACAGTGAGAGTTTTAACCACCTTCTTTATAATTGGAATGTTTTGGTTTAGTAATTTTGTGAGAAGTGAACCGAATAAACTATGTTGCTCAGACTCTTCAAAAAGGTCAATGGGTGCTCCGACACGTATGCGGAATCAAAGGTGAAGAGTCCGCGCAACTTAGGCAATAAGTATGATGAGAGTGGCCCATTTGCACTAAGTTTGTCTTATGTTGTTGAAGCTGCTAATGTGTGAATTCTGTTTGATGGAATCTGAAATGACAGCTTTATGCATGTTGAAAGAACTCACCCTATAACGTTCATCGCTTCAGTTTTCATACTGAATATTATTCAGTTGATGATTGTTGTAAGCTATTGCCCCTGTTGCAAGATCTATCTACTTATTTTTTAAGCTTCTCGGGATATTTCCCATCTACCATTGTGATACTATAACACATGAATTTTTCTCTCGTTTCAACCTTGTCAAGGTATTGGCCATCTGCAATACAAATGGATACTTTGACTCACTTTCACTTGTGATTGCAAAGTTGTTTCGTTTGAGATATCTCCAAGTTCGATTAACAGAGAATTCCTTAATCAATCTCAGAGCTTCAAAACTTGCAAACTCTAATTTGTAGTAGTCATACTTTACCTGAGAAGATACGTATGATGAAGAACTTGAGGTATAAACTTCCGAAGAGCTCAAACTTAAATGTTGTCAAACCTTGAGTGGATGAATGGAGTGTGAGTGATAAAGCTTGAAGTTGTTGTTACTGGATGACTCAGATCTTAAGTATTTGGAAGCTAGCAGTGATAACTTCCCAAATCTAAAACGCCTCGTTCTGAAGAGATGGCGCTACCTGCAAGAAATTCCAACAGATTTTGGGGGAAATTAGTACTTCGGAATCAATTGAGTTATATAATTGCAGCACTATTGCTGAGGACTGCAAGAAATATTGAACAAGAACAAGAGGACATGGGAAATAATTTCCCTAAGGTTTACATCCATATCAAACGCAGTAAGTTCTAAACAGTTCTTCGATTCTCATCTTTGTTAAATCTTACCTCCTTGAAATTAAGATGACCACTGCTATTTTTTATCTTGCAAATGCAGAACGTTCCACTTTATATTTTGAAAAGCAAAATCTTTCATTTTAATGTACTGATCGTTTGTAAAAAATCATGTTTTAAGAATAACCACGTTAAATATATGTATCCTCCATTTGTGTGAATAGGAAGTTGATGCTTGATACTTAATCAGTTGTGAAGCTTTTGAATTACATTGTTCATCTCGATTTATCTTTTCACTTTATTTGGAATTGACGTGCAGTTGATTGTTCATCTCCAAGCCTGTCGATTACCTGTAAACCAACTCCCTAGTGAATGATCAAAGTTACCAAATAGAGTTGAAACAATTTACTTTCCACCATAACTTCATTGAATTCTACCCCTACAACAACTTCCATGTATCATTTAAATACCAAAAAATTATCCGATGTAAACTATTCTATTCAGTGCGTGTTGATTAAATATTTTTTCAAAAGAATGAAACATTCAATTAAACAACGCCGTGTGTTTTACTTTTTTTCATGTCATTCGAGTCTGTTGGGTTTAATCCAAATACTTACGACCTAATTTTTAACTCAGCTCTACTTCCATTAAAAAGAATTCAACTTAAATAAAAGTGACAGAAAAAAAAGGATGGTTCATTGCTAATAACACCTCATAAAAACGTTAAAATCTGATGAACCCCATTGGGTTGTCAATGATGTGCTTTTATGGGTTATTTTCGAGTAGAACTATTCAAAAAGTTGGTGAACTTGGAGTAAGTTATTAGTTTCATCCTCAACTATTGCAGTATTTAAAATTGGCCCTTTACTTGAGGTAATTAAACTAAAATACACTCTTAATACAAGTTATGCAAGATTAAGAGTGTATTTAAGCTCAGTTTGTAAAGTAGAGAAGGTGTTTTAACACTATCAATAATTGGGAGATAAAACTAATAATTCATGTTAAATTTAAAGGATATTTTTCGACTTAACTAACAGACTAACGTTAATTGTTGGATGGACTTCACATAGATAGCCAAAATCAATTCGTAATTGAGGTTTGTCGAAGAATATAGATAAAGCAAAACACAATATTTTGAGCAAGTCAACTCACGACTCATTCATGAAATATTCCTTCAATTGTAAGAAATACAAATTAGATTTAAAAAATTATTAATTAATTAGAAATAAAATCTTGAAAGAATTCTTAGAATCTAATAAATAAAATGGTAGGTAGAAGTAGGGTTGTCCAAACTCCAACCAAAACTAATAATCAGCATTGAAAAATAAAATATTGATTCGTTGGTAATAGCTTATTGTTTTGATAAGAGAAGTATTAAAAACACTCTCGAACTTAACACGAATTATTAGTTGTTTCTAAACTATTGATAGGCTTAAAAATAGCTCTCAATCTGGTGATAGGCTTAAAAATAGCTCTCAACCTGGTGAACTAAGTTTAAATACACCATCGAACTTGACACGAATTATTAATTTCGTCCTTAAACTATTAATAGGCTTAAAAACACCTCTCAACTTGGCAAACTAAGCTTAGATACACCTCTCACATACCACATGACATAACAAGTGAGTACAATTTATTTAAAGTGCGTGAAAGTTTCAAGAAAGACCACATCAGCCTAAATTTTTCCTTTTAAAAGGAAAAACAAATCCCTTCAATTTTTAATTACCAACTACTAGAATATCATTCTTCTTCCCATTTAACCTTTCCTCCATTAATGGTGACCTCAAAGCAAGATCTATTTTTTTTCATTCTCATTTTTAATTGCTTGATTCTCTTTCTTTTCCTATTTTGTTTATGATTATTTTTTGTTAATGTGGACTTCTGGCAACGTTAAAAATTTCATATTCGGATGACAATCTCGTAAGAAGATTTTGGGATTGTAAAAATATGACAGCAAATGAAGCTCTATAAAATTTCAAATAAAAATTTAATAAGTTCCATAAACATGAAGTTGAGGATGTTTTTAAATCTATCAATAGTTTAGGGACGAAACTAGTAATTCGTGTCAAGTTCGTGGGTGTATTTAACCTTAGTTCACCAAGTTGAGGGGTGTTTTTAAGCCTATCAATAGTTTAGGGATGAAACTAATAATTTGTGTCAAGTTTGAGGGTGTATTTAAGCTTAGTTCGCCAAGTTGAGGAGTGTTTTTAAGCTTATCAATAGTTTAAGTACGAAACTAATAATTCGTGTCAAGTTCGAAGGTATTTTTAATACTTCTCTCTTTTGATAATGCTTTTTATTTTTATTTTTATATCGAGTTATCAATTCTTAACGATTTGAAGTTTTTTCCTAATGAGTTAGATTGATTATGATGAATTATCAATAAATTGAAAATTGATATCTTAATAATTCTACAATAATTTAATATATTTATAAATTGATAATTAATAAGTCAAATCGATAAATTTCAAAATCAAACTGTGTTATATAAGTGATAGGTACAATCACCAGCTAAGCAAATCAATACATAATCCTTCAGTAAACCATATATTATACAGTACTATTTTTTTTTTATGTAGAAAAACATAGTATTAAAATACTAACATCTATTTCCTCTGTTCATCTTTACTTGACCCCTATATTATTTTAAGATGTCCAACAATACTTGTTCAGTTTATGAAATCAAGAGATAATTTTACACTTAGTTCCTAATTTACCCTTGTCATTAATTATAGTTATTTCCCTATTATATTTTTCAATACATTATATTAATTATATTCAAAGGGTGATTTGGTAAAAATATCCCTATTATTTATTTCTTCTTAATTTTTGTGTCAAGTCAATAGGATTAAGTAAAGATGAACAGATGAAGTAAAAAATTAGTTAACTTAAATATTGAAAGGCCAGATCATCAAATTAACGTCAATGGAAATTTCATCTAATTTTGATAAAACTATAATCATGTACAAACTATAGAGAAAGTATTCTTCGATCAATTATCTTACAATTTCTTCAATAATAATTTTTTTTTTTTTTGGTGATAATGATAACTAATTTAATAACGTTACATACAAAGAAATATTAAAATTAGTTATGAATTTTGTGCCTAAAATTAAATGTCCAATAAATTAGCATCAATTCCTTTAACAAAAAAATTTATGTCTAAGGAAGTCATCGTCTACAATAACGGCACCGGCGTCCCACCACATGCCACCGTCGAGCTCCGTCACCGTCTTCAACGGTGTTTTCGCTTTCCTCATATCACCGACCTTTAGAATTCCGGCAACTTCATCTCTAACGTAGACTTCCTCAACGCCGCCGATACCCACCACTTTTCCTGTACCCCAATCGGCGTGTATCACCGGCGACTGACGCCGCATTCTAGCGTCATAAGCTGCTAAAACGACGCCATTTTTCTCATCTCTCGATTCGGACCAAAAAACCATCACCGGCGACGGCACCGTCTGAAATTTATTCATCTTCTCTTCATTGTTCAAATCCCAGAGCTTTACAACACTTTTTCCGGCGACATATTCGGTCAGGGGAAACAGTTCGTAGCTGCTCCGTCGCCGTCTAATTCTTAAATTACTTTTTTTGCCCGCCACAGAAAAATCATGATCACTTGTGGGGTTAATTATCTCTTCATCGTTCGAAGAAACCGATGAGCATTCATCGTCATCATCGGAAAAGTCGAAATCTTCGCTGAGGTACTGAAGAATAGGCTCATCAGAAGGCTTTATTCTACCTAAATAAATGAATGTAAAATTAATTCTTCTGATTAAGCTGAAAGTAGCAAATATGGCAAAAAACAGAGCACCCCATTTCCAGAAACTGTAATCTTCAGGAACTTTTTCTATATTCGAAAGAGAAAAGAATTGAGAAATCAAAGATGGGTTCTGTAGATATTCAACATCAACTTTAAAATTGCTGATCATAGTTTTGAATCTTGAGAAGATGGAGAATGAAGGTATAGAGAAACTGTTTGATAAAATGCTTCAAAGAAAACTAGAACAGAAAAAAGTGAGATTGGTTTGGAAAAGTGAAAGGAATGGCTTGCGTATATATAGTGGAGAATTGGAACAATTCCAATTTTGTATGAATTGGGCAAAATCCGTCGTTTTCAATAAATTTTTTACCACAACTCATATTGATATATGAATTCAAATATGAAATAATAGTAAAATAGTTTTTGCATAATCTATCATAAAAATAGCTATTAATACTTATATTAGGCTAGATATATAGGAATACTTTGTGCATCAATCAAACTGTAATTTATTATCCTATACAAGGACAAGGTGGAGCTAAGAGATGATGAAATAACATGTTTGGTTTGTTGTAACTGACGTGGAGGATCATAATTGGTGAAAAAGTAAAACATGGTGGCTATGTGAGAAGAATATGGATATTCCACAGATTCCTTGATATAATCAGAAATCATAAATGTTAAGTCATTCGTGACTCAGCAGCTAGTTAGACTTATCACCTGCTAGACAGCTGAACTTTCCTTGAGAGGGTTCAATTTCTCGCTTTTATATATCGCAAGGGTGAATAGGATAAAAATTATTATCGCCATATGAGTTTTATATCTGAATTATTTATTAGAAATTTATTTTAAATTTTTTTGAAAGAACTTAACAAGCTATGTGTATATAATATTTCAAAAAAACTCCTATGCTAGATAGCAATGACGGGATCAAAATTTTTACTGAAAGATTCAAAATCTGAATAAGTGAACACACTAATTAGTTGAAAAGAATTTGACACCAACTATATATACATAAAAAGTAATTTAAACCATAGATAAATACTAGGATAATTTTCTATCGAATAGAGTTCAGATGAACACCTTTTAACTGTAGGCTGGCTCAATCACTGCTCAATAGTACATGTGGAAAAGAATTTGAGGAGAATAGGTTAAACCTTGATTTTCTTACATAGGTTGTACCTGTAATTTCATGCCTTAACTATAAATACTCCAAAAAAAATCAGATTGTTGTTAATTCAGTGCGCCATATGAACTCAATTTAGATATGTTTTTTCAGCAAATCTTTGCATATTCAAGTAGAATATTTTAATTTATAGGAACTTAGAGTTCAAGGGATATGTAATGTAAATGCTTAATAATTTAGGTATGAATCTCATAAAATAATAGTAATAATTTAGAGAGATTTTAACTCATTCGCTCTATATGACAAGTCTCTTGAATGCTGAAACCGGACGAATTTAGGAATTAGAAATAGGATTTAAAAAAAAAAAAACTCATCCATTACATCAAGTATTATGTCAAATTATTAGATACATATATGTATTGAACATATACATTTATTATTAAATTGTGATTAATTAGTACATATTTTTATTTTATTAAATTAAATGTAATCTTAATAAGTTTAGTTAGTTTGGTATAAATACCCAATATGAATTGATTTGCCTATGTTTTGTTATAGTATAAGAGACTACGAGTAATAGAAATGAATACGTTATAAATGACTATTTCAATTATTTTTTATGAATTTTATGTAGGAAAAATCGCATATCCAGAGGTGACAAAATGAATAATTTATACTTTTTCTGTCCCATATTATATGAGTACTTTCCATTTTATACTATTATTAAGAAATTATTAATACATTAGTGAACTTTATCATTTTACCCTTTATTTATATCAATGTACATTAAGTTAAGTTAGCAAAAATCATTAATACACTAATTAATGATGTGTATTAATGATGGAGTAAAATGGGAAAAAAATAATTAATTCTATCCTAATTTAATAAGTTCCCATATAATATGAGACAAATATTAATAGAAAGATGTCATATGGGATGGAGGTAGTATGAGTATTCATTCAAATTACCCATCATTTAGATTAAAATGGATAAAAAAAATGAGTGAAACTATTACCCATTTAAAAATGGATACTTAAATGAATAAAATGGATAAAAGAGGTTCATTCATAAAAAAGAAAATTGATACTACTTTTTTTTTTTTTTAGTGTAGGTGATCGGATGGGGGTAGGTGGAGTAAGAAAAAAATCACATTCATTTTGAAGCTAGAAACTAAAATTTTAAGAATTTTTTTTAAAAAAATTATTTTTATATTTATTTTTTTGCGGGTTGGGGAGGGGGGGGGGGACTTGGGGAGTCGAGGTAGGGGATGGAAAAAAATAAAATAAATGTTTTTTAAGCAATTTTTTTTTTTTGAGGGGGTGGTGCGGCGGTTGTGGGTGGATTGGCAGGGGGATGAGGGCCAGAATAAGGGTAGGGTAATAATTTAAAAAGAAAAAAAAATTAATTTTTTTTTTAATGCAGGTGGGGGTGAAGGGTGGATAAAAAGATTTGTTTAGAAACTTTTAACAGGATTCTTACTATAATATGAATAATTTATTTTTAGCATATTATTCATTGGATAACTCATTTATATCTATTTAACATATGAGTAAAGTCAAATATTTTATTCATTTTTAATCATTCATATTCAACTTAACCCACGTATTTACCGCGCTTAAAAGATAACCAAGTCTATGAGAGGGAAATAATGTAAGTAAAAGTAAAGGAAAAAATTGTCCAGTCATAACAAGCTGAGATCGTTATTTACCGCGTGTATCGTTACGTGTATAACGATACACGTAAAAGAAGGTAGAATATTTATCGTGATTTTTTTTTTAAAAATAAATTAATTTTTGATGTTTTTATCTTATTTAATACATTTTGTTAAATTTTTATTGCTACGTTAAGAAAATTGGAAACTATTGTTAAGTCTTTGTTATACTACTTCTTAAATTGTATTTTTTTTTCCCCCTATAAATTAATTATGTAAACAATACTTATATAATCGAGTGACTTACATTAGGGGAACTTACATATATATACCATATTAGAAAATATTTACCATTTATAGCAATATGATTCTAATACATATATAATT
>JBCEWC010016743.1:0-12921 GCA_038996855.1 Solanum aculeatissimum
CTTTGAGAATAATTTAGCACCCCTTAACTGATCAAATAAATCATCAATACTTGGTAGTGGATATCTATTCTTGATTGATTTTTTATTTAGTTGCTTGTAGTCATTACATAGCCTAAGAGTTCCATCCTTCTTCTTTACAAATAAAACAGGGGCTCCCCAAGGAGAAACACTGAGATGGATAAAACCCTTCTCAAGAAGTTCTTGTAACTGAATTTTCAACTCCTTTAGTTCTGTTAGAGCGATCCTGTACGGAATAATGGAAATAGGAGTAGATCCGGGAATAAGCTCGATTGGAAATTCAACTTCCCTTTCTAGGGGTAACCCAGGAAGATTTTCTGGGAAGACTTTTGGAAAATCACACACAGTAGGTATGTATTTAAGACTAGGACTCTCCAAGAATCTATCAATTACGTGAGCAAGATATGCATCACAACCTTGTCGAATCATCTTTCTTGCCAAGACCGATGAAATAACACTGGATGTTAATGATCTTTCACCTTGTACAATGATATGAGAAAATACAGGGTCCTTAAAAGTCACAATATTTGATCTACAATCAACTACTTCATGATATTTATAAAGCCAATCCATCCTAATAATAACATCAAAATCTTGGAAGGGCATTTCAATCAAATCAGCTGGGAAGACTAACTCTTCGATCATGAACGGACAAGCTTTGTAAATTCGATTACAAGCAACTTAGTATCCCAAGGTACTTTCAACTAGCACATTATAGTCAAACCTCACAGATTTCACATTTTTAGGAAGAACAAGTGATGAACAAATATACGAATGTGTAGAACCAGGATCAAACAATGCAAACACACATAAGCCAAATAAGTGAAATTTACCAACAACCATGTCTTGGCCATATTGATCATCCCTTTGTTTCATAGCATATGCTCTTGTAGTAGCCCTTGGCCCACTAGATTGATTTGCTCCACTTGCTCCTGCCGCTTGAATGTTTTTTGGTCTTGCACCTCTATTGGTTTGAGGAGGATTAATAGAAGGCTTCTGAACTGAGCTTTCAGTGCGCAAAGAAGGAACTTGTTTAGGACAGTCCTTCACTTTATGATCAAAGCTACCGCAGTTAAAACATGCACCCGAAGCTCTCCTGCAAACACCATAATGATTCTTCCCACATTGATCACACTTAGAAACACGAGTCCTTCCTTGGCCATTATTTGGAGTGCTACCAGTGGAAAAATCTAATATGTTTTTCTTCGGTTGAGATGACCTGTTAATACCATTAGCCTTAGAATCATCAAACCTTCCCCTTTTGTATGGACCTCCGAAATCTGATTTGGGCCTTCGGAGTTTATTTTCACGTCCATTAGCTTCTTCCTTATCAAGTCATTCCCAGGTAAGAGCAGCAGAAACTAATTTACAAAAATTCTCATGTTGCAATATTGCTATATTTTTTCTAATGGAATCATTCAAACCGTCTTCGAATCTCCTGCACTTATCTTTCTCCTCTTTAATAATATCTCCAGCATAACGAGAAAGCCTTAGGAACTTTTGTTGATATTCAACAATAGACATGCCCCGCTGCCTCAGACATAAAAACTCTTTTTTCTTAGCATCACAGTAGGCATGTGGAACATACTTCATGCGAAACTCCTTACCAAAATCATCCCATGTAAGAACTGGAGGTTTTTCCTTGGCATTTGGAACACTTACCTACCAATCATAAGCATCATTTTGTAATAGTGAGACAGCATACCTAAATTTGGCAACATCTGAACACTCCAATTGCTCAAACACCCTCACCATACGTTCCAGCCATTGCTCGACATCAGTGGGATCAACAGTTCCTTCAAACTTTACTCTATCCATTTTCCTCATTTTATCAAAGCTTATCCCATTAGGATCATGCATCGCTTCAGCCATGTGGTGGAAAAATTCAGCTATTTGTTGGAAAGCAGGATTCATTACCTTAGTACTATGGCTCATATGAGGATGTGGCCTAGGTCTTACACCCTGTTGGTTTACCACTTCAGACCCACTAGTGCGGGGGACGTATGGACTCGAGAGATGTTCGTCAACCCTTTCTAGCGTACAAGGTTGGGAATAAGAGTTATCTAATCCTTCTCATGTTGCTTCCATAGGTCTATTAGAGGAAGATGCTATAATTTAATTCCTTCAAAAGGGAAGATCACATTGCATTAGGGATATGTACATGATGCATATGCACTCAACAAGCACAAAAATAGTATGAATCAGATACATAAAGAAATAACATAACTTAGACCTTTTACAAAATAGAAAAGTATAAAAGTAGTTCACATCAAAAGTACTAGAATCACAAGCCTAGGCTCTGATACCAACACATGTGGCAACCCTCGTGAGAGGATGCCACTACTGTAAATTCTAGGCTTATGTAATACTTGCAAAATATTAAGAGTTTAATACGCGACATATTAATCATAATTGAATAATGAATTTATAATAATTTAAACCAGTTTATGGCGTAATCACCTTTCAAAATAATTTAAACCAATATCTTGTAAGATTTTTTTTCTACATTACCCATACTACTACAGTACATGCTACAAATTATTACGATGTTAAAATACCGAGACATAAAACTTATTAGCTTTTGGTTCATACAGTCGCCTCAAAATGATTGATAATTTAATATAAAAGCAAGTTTGTTGCCTTAAAACTAACTAAACAAGCCAAAACATTAAGTTACAAACCGCAGTTTCATAAATTACACTAGCGTTCCAAATATACATATACATATACAGCATGAGAATCATGTACATGTCCAAAACTACTACAATATATATATGTCTAGATGCAAATGTGATCTTCTGAAACTCCAAAATTCATCTTCAATGGTCATCCTCAAGAATCATCTCGGGTATCCCCTATGATAGGAACAACTATCGCTAAGCAAAAACCTTAGTGGTGTAAAAGCTACAAATTGGAACCTTTAGATTCCTCAATTTACCCTTCTCAAGTCAAGGCAATACAATTGCAATATAATAAATAGACCAGGTGAACAGATAGATGGACAATGTCAAATATGATATTTAAAGTCCTAAGTGTCAAGAGTTCCTCGAAGCATTTTTTTTTCATTTTACAACATAGTCAACTGACAAGCTTCGCCAAATATGTATGTCATGCCTTCACGCTAAACATAATGAAGTATCAAGAAGGATCGAAGCCCTATATCAAGAAGGGTGAAAACCCAATAATCAAGAGAATCAAAAATCATATTAAGAGTGGTTTTCTAGTACGTGCTTAAAATGGACCATTTCTATATTTAGGACGAACCAAAAATCCACAGCTAAGATGACAATTGATCCAACCAAGAGGCATACCGATAGTGACAAAGTCACAACCACAAGAAGGACAAAGTCCACAAGGATGTCAAGTGATCCATCAATCGATACAAATGGGCGAATTAAGCAAGTGTCTTGCAAGTCTCAAAAGATATCACCACAAAAGGATAAAATGACAAGAACATAGATAAGATACCAAGGTAACCTCAAATGTACCAGAAGGTAACCAGAGAACAAGAACAAGTTTTTTTACACGAACCTTAACCTTTTAGCACACAATGACCCTATCGAGTTCAAGTCGTGGATCAACACGGCATCCATTTCTTCAAACAATCCCTTTAAGATTGTACAAGAGTGTAAGCACCTTAATACAAAATTAAAATGATCATTTAATATTCAGCACTTTCAACGGGTAAAAACAAACAATATAGATACCAAAAGTGAGCCCCATTTTATCAAATCATACCTTTCTGGGTAGCTTGACTGGCTTGCATTGTAACTAGATTTTAAATTGGCAAATGGAAACCATGCTTTTCAGTATACATAAAAGTTGTAGGTATATGAATTTAGGTTGCAAAAAATTAAGAATCACTGAAAAATACCTTTTGTACAAGAAGTTATAATCGGCACATTAACAGACACACACAACGGATTTCTAAGTCGAGAATCTGGACAGAACTTGTCCTAAATTGCATCCACTGTTTTGAATACAAAACTACCAAATTTGATCAGAAAATGAAAATAAGAGTTGTATATACATGTCTTGGGGTTTCAAGTAACCAATAAACATCGAAACATACAGCTCACACATCAATATAAGCTTAAAATACTAACAGCAGTACTTAGAAGGCTTCTCAAACAGAAAAACTAGCTAGAAACTTTCTGTGTGTTTTGTCCCCTTTTTCAGTATCATAAGAACAGATTCAAAGTTTCACATAAGCATAAAAGTTGTAGGTATGTGAATTAGATTTCCAAAACATATTTAAACACTAAAAACTCAGCTATATACAATGAGATATTACACAATTGCTACACACTACACAGTTTCAAGACAGAATTTAGCCACTTACCAAAGGTGGAGGTTTCTTGATCGTTTGCTCAAAGGGACTAGTTTTTTCGTGATTTCTTTGATGTATAGTGGTATGAGGGATTTTATAAGGTTAAAATATTCTTGGAACCGAATTACCTTAGAGGGGATATATATATATATAAAAGTAAGTTAAGGGCTGCCCAAGAAATGGTAGTTGCCCAAAACTCTTTTTTCCATTCCTTTTCTTTTGTCTTCACACCTTAATTTTATATTATTATGACTTGTATAATATATAAGATTTCATAAAAGTAAACCAAATTACACTAAGAAAACCCCTCCCCCTTTCCTTTTTGACGATTCAAGAAAATCAATTCCTTTAACGACACAGATTCGAGTCAAAGAGTTATGAAGTAGGGGTTGATTTAATCACAATGGACACCCTTTTGAAAGTGCGTACATGATTTAATAGTAAGGAAATTACACAAACACAGGATTCAAAGGATATATATCATATTTGGTTGGTTATTTAAGGCTAAGTGGGCTATTAAGAAGAACGACCTAAGATCATTTCCTAACTAGCTAGTCTATAGTCTAAGTCAAAGTAATAGGGCAAGTTCAGAATTGAAACACAGAATATGAATAGTGCAATTAAGCTCACTCACTCATGACACTGCTTACATATCAACACAGACTACCAAATAATGTTTTTTATCATAATTATAGCTAACCTATCAGAACAAGCACTGTCAAACAACTAATCATGCATGGTTGCTATCAAGTCTAACTAAGCAAAAAAAATTGGTCAGTATCATTTTTCAACAAAACATTTTATGTCATAGATATAAGTGTTGTATTCTACCAATACTACCTAAATATCCTAAACATGTCGGTTCAACAAAAAATAAATATCGCAGGGAAAAAGAATATAGGAAAGAAAAGCCTGTGGACTCAAAAAAATTGGGATAGTTAGGTCAAGGTTACTCAGACTTCACTGAGGCCTATAACTACCAACACCCCATTGAAAAAAATGTGCATTGTCCTCAATACACATAAAATATCATACAAAGAACTGAGGTCAAAAAAGAACATACTTGGGTGCTTAAGCGTCTCTCTCAATCTATATTTATCCACCCTTCATAGGCCTGGTGAACTCCTCGACCGTCGGGGCCTGCACAGAGGGTCTAGCACCCCTAGCTCGCTTAAACTCCGAAACAACCCACATCTCCTCAACCTGCCTCGATCTCGCATGGGCAAGCTCTAACTCCTCCTCTTCTCTTAGCCCCACCTTAAACCGCACTACATCAGTATCATCCATGTGGGGCCTCTTCCCGAGAGAAGGCAGTGGGGGTCCTTCCAGGGAAAAAAGATCAACCACTGACTCATCTAGCATATTCAGTGGTATGTGAACAGGAGCATCCAAAGCTGTAGTATCTCGGCCTGGAGCTAATAAATCTCCATCTGGATGGTCGTTATATCAATAGGCCTCGCTATGCAAAGGCTATGCTGGACCCGCTTCTCAAATGAGCTAAATGGTGCACTTCTTTAGCTAGCTCTTTCTTCCTGCCCTCAATGTGCACAATGATTCCCATAGACACTTTACTTGATGCATCAGCCACAACATTAGCCTTGTCAGGGTGATACATCACACTCATATCATAGTCCTTTAAAATCTCCAACCACCTCTTCTTCCTTAGGTTCAAATATCTTTGGCTAAACACATATTGCAAACTCTTGTAGTCAGTGAATATATAAACATGCACCCCATAGAGATAGTGTCGCCAAATTTTTAAAGCAAATACAATGGCCAAAAACTCAAGATCATGAGTTGAATAGTTCCTTTCATGAACCTTCAATTGCCTTGAGGCATGGGCAATAACCTTTACATGTTGCATCAACACACAACCTAAGCCTATATGTAAGGCATCACAATAAATAACAAAACCATCCAGACCATCAAGCAAGGTCAAAATAGAGGATTCACATTAGTCAAAGGAGAAGCAATGGAAGAAAACCCAACCTTAAATCTTTTATAGTAACCAAGTACACTCAAAAACCTCCTAATATCGAAAGAAGACAATGGTCTAGCCCAACTATTCACTGCCTCTGTCTTCTTTGGATCAACTCAAATACTATCACTTGAAATAATGTAGCCAAGAAAATTCACCTCCCTTAGCCAAAACTCACCCTTGTTAAACTTGGTAAAAAGTTGTCTTTCTCTCAATGTTTGCAACACCATTTGTAAATGGTCCTCATGCTCCTTTGCATCTTGTGAATAGACCAATGTATCATCTATGAACACAACCACAAACATATTTTGAATATCCTATTCATCAAATCCATGAAAATTATGGGGGCCTTGTTTGTGTCCAGTAGTTTTAATGAAGGGCATTTTCGTCTTTTCTGTGAATCCTAGACTTAGACTGCGTCATTTTTATGATTCTTTAGGCTCTTTATCAGACCTAAAACCCTTAAGGATTCCCACTCTTTTAATTCTTTCATCATTCTCAAAATCTATAAGGCAAATATCCTCTCCAAGAAGCAAGGCAAAAGACTGGGGTTTCAAGATTCTTCCCAAAGGCTTCAAGTACCTTCTTCTTAGAATCCAACCAAGGTATGTGAGTTGATTTGTGGGTTCCTTTCATCCACAAAGACCTCCCTAAAGCTTTTTACCTTTTCTTTAAGTTTCTTAAATTAATACCATGTATGCTAGTGATGATTTCATGATGTATTATAATATATTTTTTTCTTTAATGTTATCATACACTATTTTGCTAATTATTTCCATGAGTTTTAAGTTGATGGTGATGACCCCAATTATTAGGGTTTAAATGATGAAGTGTGGGTTGTTAATGCATATTTTGAATAAGCATATTTTTCCCATGTTCATGCATGACTCTCGTGATTTATAAGTTTTCCAGTGAATGATTAAACCCATCAAGTTTAAGTTAATCTTCACATGATGTAATAATGATTAATAGGCATAAAGAAATGTTTTAATTTGATGTTTTGTCAAAGATGTAAGCATATAAATGATGTTTATGATGGTCCCTAAGAAAAAAGGACAATTCTTACTTGGTGGTTCCTAAATTTTGAGCTACTCTTTGAAGATGTTACTTACGATTCTAAGTGTCATTATTTGACTAAATATATGCTTTAAAGAATTTCATAGGATGACTTAGCATTGAATGAGGCATTGAGGTGGGGTTCGGTAAGGGAACCCTAGAAGTAACCCTTTGCCCCATTAACTATGTTCCACCATAGGAGCCCTTAAAGGTTAGGCTAGTGGATCCACACAGGCCATTTATATTATATGATGATGCATGCTATGTGATAGAGTTCCACCCAGCAAGTGAACTCCCCGTGCCAAGGTAGGGGTTAAGTTGGATTTCGTGGAGCCTCACTTAGTCTGGAGTCCTGGCCTTGGGGTCGGAGCAGTCTCTGGACCACTCCACGAAGGCCTTCATGGACCGTGTGGCATCACACGGACCATAAAGTAGTTCGTGGAGCCTTACTTGGTTCCGGCCTTGGTCCATCACCTAGCCACACTTTGTGGAACAACCCACGATCGCCTCTCATGGGTCGTGAGCCTCCCCACGGCTCGTGGCCCCTCCCGTATCGCCCTACCTTAGCAAACTTTGGTCCTCCCTTTCTAGAACACTTAGTCCATGGACAGTCCCACCGAAATGGCCATAACTTCCACATACGAACTCTGATTTGAGTGAAATTAATTGTGTTGTGAAGATAACTCGAAGAGCTTCGTTTTTATAGGAGATAGACCACATAGTTTACCTCGTACAAAAACATGTAGCCACTCAAAGTCAATCCTCCTACACGGTTCTATGCAAACTCAACTATCCCAATTCCTTTGAATACGACCTCTCAAATAGAATCCATAATCCTCACTACACAACCATAATAAGTTCAAAATGGACCTGGACCCACTAGTACGAAGTTCAAAATTTTTTGGGTCATTACATCATCTCTCCCTTGGGAACATTCGTCCTCGAATGAGCTAGACCACGACTTAATGAAATCAATCAAGCAAGAAACATTTTCATCATAACTTATAAGGGGTCATGCATCATTTTCAAAGCCATTTAAAACTCATATCAAAACATCATTTGAATCATTTTTCGTGCTCATGTATGCATGTAATGTCATGAAACTCAAGAATTTATAGAACTAGGACCATTAGAAAGGATAGAACCTAGTACCTTAGGTTTGAGTAGATTGGAAAAGATAGGGGTATCACTCCATCTTGTCCAACTCCGCCTCCCATGTAGCACTCTCCACATGTTGGTTCCTCCAAAGCACCTTAACCGAAGCCACCTCCTTGTTGCGAAGCCACTTTACTTGCCTATCAAAAATTTCAACTGGTACCTCTTCATAAGTCAAGTTCTCCTTGACCGTCATACCCTCCAAAGGTGTAATTATCGTAGGGTCACCAACTAATTTCCTCAACATCAAAACATGGAACACCAGATGAATAGAGCTCATCTCTAGAGGCAACTCCAACCTATAAGCCACATTGCCAACCCGCTCAACAACCTCATATGGTTCGAGTACCGAGGTTTCAACTTGCCTTTTTTACCAAATCGCATGATGCCTTTCATAGGGTATACCTTCACATAAACCACATCACCCACATGGAATTTGAGATCCCTCTTCCTAACATCTGAATAGGACTTTTGGTGACTTTAAGTTGTCCTCAATCTCTCCCTAATCAACCTCACTTTTTCTATGGCCTCAACCACTAAATCTAGACCTAACAATGCTACCTCATCTATCTAAAACCAACCCACCGGGGATCTACACCTTCTACCATACAAAGCTTCGAACGGCGCCATACCAATGCTAGCATGGAAACTATTATTATAGGCAAACTCAATAAGCGGTAAATGATCATCCAATTCCCATTGAACTCCAACACATAAACCCTTAATATATCCTCCAAGATTTGAATTGTCCTCTCAGCTTGTCCATCGGTTTGGGGATGAAAAGTCATGCTTAATTTGATCTTAGTACCAAGTCCCTTTTGAAATGACCTCCAAAAGTGAGAAGTGAATTGAGTGTCACAATTCGATATGATGGACCTCGGTACACCATGTAATCTCACCAATTCTCTAATGTATAATTTATCATAATCCTCGACACTATAAGTAGTCTTGACCGGTAAGAAATAAGCCAACTTAGTCATTCGGTCAACAACTACCCATATCGAGTCAAATTATTTACGAGTACGAGGCAACCCAACTATGAAGTTCATATTCACATCCTCCTACTTCCAAGTCAGAATTTCGATATCTTGGGCTAGGCCACCGATCCTTTGATGTTCAACTTTCACTTGTTGGTAATTCAGATATTCCAACACAAATGGCTATGTCTTTCTTCATGCCATGCCAGCAATACAACTCCCTCAAATTTTGATGCATCTTAGTAGATCCCGAATGAATAGAATATTATTAATTATAAGCTTCACTCATGATAATATCTTTTAGGCTATCAACATCCGGAACACACAATCGATTTTGGTACCATAGCACACCATTTCCCCCTTAGGAGAAAACCTCGATCTTTTCTGCGGCAACCAATTTCTTTAACTCCACCAAGGAAAGATCTAAGTCTTGCTTTACCTTAACATCCATCACCACCGAAGACTCGGATCCATATTGAACAAAAATACCACTATTTTCTGAGTCAGTCAACCTAATGCCTAACCTAGCCAACCGGTGCACATCCTTCACAATCTTCTTTTTCCTTTCATCCACATACGACACACTTCCCATAGATATCCTACTAAGGGAATCCGCCACAATATTCGCCTTGCCGGGGTGATAAAGAATACTCATGTCATAATCCTTGAGAAGTTCCAACCATCTCCTTTGTCTTAAGTTAAGATCCATTTGGGTGAACACATATTGCAAACTCTTGTGATTGGTGAAACATCCACGTGAACCCCATATAAATAATGTCTCCAAATCTTTAGAGCAAACACCACCGCCGCCAATTACAGGTCATGGGTCAGATAATTTTACTCATGCACCTTCAATTGCCTTGACGCATAAGCTATCATCTTAACATGTTGCAAAAGCACATAACCCAACCCAATTCGTGAAGTATCACAATACACCACAAACCCATCTAACCCATTGGGCAAGGTCAAAACAAGAGCCGACGTGAGCCGATCCTTCAAGGTCTCGAAGCTCTTCTCACACTCACTCGACCACACAAAGTTAGCCTTCTTATGAGTCAATTTGGTTAATGGGGACGCAATGTAAGAAAATCCTTCAATAAACCTCCGATAATAACCGGTCAATCCAAGGAAACTTTGAATATCCAATGGAGTCAATGATTTAGGCCAATCTTTCACCACTTCGGTTTTCTTAGGATCAACCTTAATACCATCACGGGACACCACGTGACCAAGGAATGCACCTTCACCCAACCAAAATTTACACATGCTAAATTTGGCAAATAATTGCTTCTCCCTCAAAGTTTGAAGCACCAACCTCAAGTGGTCCATACACTCCTGTTTACTTCGGGAGTAAATCAGGATGTCATCAATGAACACCACCACAAAACTGTTAAGGAATGACTTGAACACCCAATTCATGAGATCCATAAACACCGTCAAAGCATTGGTCAACCCAAACGACATCACCACAAACTCAAAGTGCTCATAACGAGTTTAGAAAGCCATCTTCGAAATATCACATTCCCTTACCTTCAACTGATGGTAACCCAATTGAAAATCTATCTTAGAGAAATGAGTAGCCCCTTGAAGTTGATCAAACAAATCATCAATTCTGGGCAATGGGTACCTATTCTTAATGGTCACTTTATTCAATTGTCGATAATCAATACACATTTGGAGAGACTCATCCTTCTTCCTCACAAACAACACGGGAGCACCCTAAAGTGAAATACTTGGTCTAATATAACTCTTCTCCAACAAGTCTTTCAACTGTTCCTTCAACTCCTTTAGTTCAGTCGGAGCCATACGATAGGGAGGAATAGAAATAGATTGAGTATCCGGAAGGAGGTTGTAACGACCCAAAAAATTTCAAACTTCACAATGTTTGGTCAAGGTTAGTGTTGATCTTGTCATGGTTGAATTTGGTAGCCATGGGTTATATTTAAGTGGCCGGATTCAAGGGAATCATTTTGGTGGAAAGTTGTTAGGCCATTTAGGCAGCACTAACTTTGAGAGGCCATATATTTTTGTACGGGATAAACTGTGTAGGATATAATATATCAAATCAAAGATCTTTGAGTTATCTTCTCAACGCAATTAGTTTTACTCAATTCGGAGTTCGATGTGAAAGTTATGACTTTTGCAGTGAGACTGCTTGTAATTAAAAGTATACTAGAAAAGAGTTTCGGATTGGGGTCTAAGTGTGGGACCATAGACCGTTTGGTGATCCACGGTTTGTGGTGGCGTCCGTGGGTTGGTCCAGTGTTTTTCTAGGGGTTGGGGGCCAATCCATGAACCAAGTCTGACCTCACGGGCCACTTCACGGTCCATGTGAGCCTTCACGATCCTTGAAGGGTCCCGTAGGTTGGTCCAGAGAGTTGTCAAGGTTCGGGGTTGGACTCCGGACCAAGTGATGCTCCATGAAATAGTACACGGTTTGTGTGCAGCTACATGGTCCGTGAGGCCCCTCGTGAATTAGTTCAGAAAGTCCTCCAAGAGTTCAAGCCGAAGTCAAGACCAAGTGAGGTCTCACGGACAGGCTCACGGTCTGTGAGTCTCTGGACGATACCTGGGTGGCCTCCATGAGGCCCTATCTTCTGTGATCTAGTTCGTTTCATTAATGGTTACTTCGTAATTTAATTAAATTCTATGCCCCTTTTAGCCTTTCTAAGGTCTCCTAATTCCCCTAATTCAAACCCTAATCCCCTTTTTGTCATTCTAACACTCTTCAATTCTCACCAAAATTCTCTCAATCCTTTTTACCTCCACTGATGAAAGCTTGAAAAATTTTGGGGAAAATCATCTTTCTTGCAAATCACCCAATTCTTGGCTAATCTATAGGTATGTGGGTTTGATTCATGGATTACCTTTTATCCATGAAGACCCAAGAACCCTCCTATTTAAACTATGAATTTTAGCTTTCTTTAATTATGGGTTCTTTAAATTGTGATGTATTTTATTACATTGAGTTGTGGATTGTATAAATAAGGTGATTTAATGATGATTTAAGTTTGAATTTTATGAAATGCATGAAAATTCTTGAAGGATCAATGTGTATGTCCCTTTAATGGTTTAATGTGCATGGGTAAATTGCATTATGCTTGAAATTGGGATTTTCTCATAAATTATGTCAAATTATCTATTGAATTGTGGTTCAAAGTTTAAATCCTCCATTACCCATGCACTTGATTCCTCATTCATGGCATATGTATTGAAGTATGGTTATGATGAAACTCTTGTTAAGGGCATGGCCCTCTTGATATGATATGATATGTTAAGACTTGTGATCACATAGTCTCTTGTTATGGATCTTTGAGCATTATGGGTGCATGCACCACTTTGATATGTTATGAAGGCTTGATATGATAAGCTATGTAGATGAGCTACTCCTATTGCATTGATATGAA
>JBCEWC010016744.1:0-12921 GCA_038996855.1 Solanum aculeatissimum
TCGCTTCCCACATTATTATTTTAATTTTAACTTATATATTTCCCAAAATCAGATTCAATTTACTAGTGCTAGAAAGTAAAAATTTTACTTTCTGTTGCCTTGCTTACTGCAAGCCTGCAACTTTAAAAGTTTAATTGTTAATGATTTACCCGATAATCAAACCGATAAAGATCAATAACCGATAAACCGTTAACTGATAAACCGATATCTTAACGGTTCCTTAATGGTTTAACTTATCTACAAACCGATAATCAATAAGCAAAACCGATAATACTCAAAATCGAATCGAATCACCCGATACGCGGCCCTACAGGACAGCCAATTCTAATGGCCTTGTTTTATGCAAGAGAAGAGATGTGGATATAGGGCTAGACCGTTCTTTTTTTTCCCTTCGCTGAGTTCAGTGGTGAAGATGTCTGTCTTTTCTCCAAATAGGTTTTAAATGTGACCTTTTGACCATTGAGTGTGACTCACAAAATATATAGTAATGTGTAGACTTACTTATTGGGTTAATGAAAGAATTCAGGTGTTTCAACGCATGTCATTTTGCTGTCTTCCATTTTCCCTTCTTCTTCTTCTCTACTGTTTCTTAACAACTTCTGATTAAGTGCTAATTGAACTTCAGATTTTGGAATGTCAGTGGATTTTGAAAATGTGGAAGTGGTCCATTCTTTTTAGAGGTTAATAATGCTTTGATAATTACTTGTGTTTGCAGTATGGAGTACTTGCAACCATGCATTTCATCTTCATCGTATTTTGAAGTGGGTGAATTCTCAATCTACTCAAGCACATTGTCCCATGTGTCGGCGTGAATGGCGAATGAACAAAGCTTCTGTGCATCTTTTGCTCATTAATGTGGCAGTAGGAACGAATTAAGTGTCTGTGTGTGTTACCATGATATTCTAGCAAGAACAGCTGTGCTGTTATGTGCTCATCCCCCCTTGCAATTATTAGTTTAAGCCTTTAAGGCCTAGAATAGTAGTTTATTTGTATCAGACTTGGAAGCAGGTGCAGATATTCCATTAGCCATCCATCCCAAAGTCTTTAATACATCAATTGTCAGCCATTGGTTTAGAAGAAAAGGACATAACAGATGCCTATTTCTGATCCAAAGTAGGCTGCTTGTCATTATAAGTCAGGCTGCCTTAGGACAGTTGCCTCTCCCCCATTTCTGTCCACATAAAATTGGAAAACAAGCACTAATTGACTCTTAACAAATTAGTGCCTTTTCTCCTTTGGCCATGTACATGAGCTATCAGGAACGTGCTGGCATAGGGACAATGTTTCGTTTGTGAATTGTGATATACCTCGAACTCAGTTGGAATATTTTGTGGATTCAAAAATATCTTGAGTTAGGAAATTTCGTTTCCCAATTCTGGCGTCTCCTCTTTTCCAAAATGCATCATCTCATTTTGATTTAAAATAGAATTTAGCCCATTATATTAAAGGAAATCACTTATGTAAGAGACTTATTTGCTTCTTTTTCTTTTGGGGATCACCCAAAGTTTTTACGAAGATGACAGAGAAAAGCAGCGATTAATGAGAATCCAAAGCTTAGTTATTGCTTAATGGCAAAGTAAAATGATTTAGACAAAACCCCACACGTTGTGACTTGCTGCTTTGATGATGATTGATATATAACCGCTGTTTTGTCCCCATTTGTGTTTTCTTGTAAAAGAGAAAATTATGACCCCAGTCCCCATTACAAAATTAAGTAGTAGACTACCCAATATATAAAATATTAGAGTGATGCCAGCTATAACACAAACAACATAGGCCATAGTGTAATAGTGACAGCAATTAATTGGAGTATGTAACAGAATGGAAGTTACATAACAATCCCAAATGACTTACAGTAGTAACACCATACTATATCTTCATCAATCAATTCATCCCCAAGAGAAAATAACCAAAAGCAGAGGGGGTAAACTTGGAAGAAACACAATCAAGAATAAATTAAAAAAAGGCAGCTAGATACTCTATTAGCGCAAATGAAGATATTTTGTAGTAATGGTTTTCACATACCCACCTGTCAAACAAGAGAAAAAGAATATTTTGTATGAAATGATTTTAATTTTGTCCAATAACCAATCCAAATTGATTCGTGAGCACCCTATGAAAAATATCTTCTAAGCAAATTGAGAGAATCTTAAGCTGTTAGATCTTAGTTGAAATTCTCTTCCAAACTTATTTTTGAAAAAAAAACAAGAGTTATGCTGTACTCCTTTTTTGTATTTGGGAATGGAGCAGTGACAAAGTAATAATTTTGACCTATATAATTTTTTAATTGATAAGTATTTGAAAATTGAGAAAAATTACCATAATAAAAGGATATGAATTATGATGATGTATCATTTTGTGAGAACCCAAACAGCATAGATAATACCAGGTAGCCATCCAAAGAGAGTCAGCAAAACACAGATCCAGAACTCCACCTGTTACACAAAAAATAAGGAAATCAGTACCTTAATTCTTTGCATAATTACCAAACAATTTTTTTTACTTCCATTCAAAAATCCTAACCCCCATAAAATTACATCTTTATTGATGAATTTGAATTAATCTGACCAGTAAATTCCATTAAAAAAAGAAGATAAATTTCAGAGGAGGAGAGAGAACATGGCATTTAAACTTTAGGAAAACACCAAGGGGAGGCAATATGATGGCCACAAGAATGTCTATGCATGTCATGGTGTTGTCTCCCATTTTTCTCTTCTTCTTCTATGATCAAATGCTGTTGTTATGAAACAACAGATTTAGGAGTGTTATTCTGTACACTGATATTGATTAAAAAAAAAAATCCAATATATAGGCTGACAAGTATTTGAGGGTTACTTTTTACTTTTATCTTTCATCAATTGCTTTACCTTTAAAAATCTTTTGTTTGGGGGGATTAATACGAATAGAATTTGCACACCTCATCCTCATTTAGCGTGACACGTGGCAAGTGAGCTGTTAATGAACTACTGTTTTCAGTTTTCGCTCTCCCCATCACATGGGAAGTTGGGGGGACGTTTGGTATGGACATAAAAGGATAATAATAAACTAGTCAGTTTTTTCTTCAGAAAATACATAAAAATTCCTCCAAATTTATCAGCGAAACTTACTTTAGTAACTAAACTATATGGGCGTTTACATACCCTCTTAACAATTTTCAAATGAATTAAATACCACCCTAAAATCATACTACCACTCTCACCTATCACAACTAAACTATACGGGCGTTTATATACCCTCTTAACAATTTTCAAATGAATTAAATACCACCCTAAAATCATACTACCACTCTCACCTATCACATCAGTGCCACCTCAACGTCATATCAATGCCACATCAGCGCTACATCATTAATTTGATTTATTCTTTTATTTATTCACCATTTTTATTCTAACACTTTTTAAAAATTAATTTACATTAATTAATTATTTAAAAATTATTTTCTAAAGTTAAATGTGGGCCTACTTTTATTCCCCCACACACTTCCCCCCTTCTTTATTCTTTCTTTGACCCCACTTCTTTCTTCATCTTTTTTTTTCATCATTTTCACCTTTCACTGCTATTTTTTTTATTTTCACCATTTAATTTTTAAAAAAAATTAGAAAAGGTGGGAGAATGAATTTTTTTAGAAAGTCATTTTTTTCCTTCACAGCTTATATGAAACATGAATGTTATATAAAAAAGTTGATAAACCCACATTTTTTTAATCATAAATATTAAAAAATTAAACTGGGTCATTCCAAATTCAAGAAAGGTTAAACTTGTGACATTGATATCAATAAATAAAGCGCAATTAACGTTAATAATATGACATTAATGTTAAATTTTGATTATTACTAAAAGAATAATGGAATGAAAATCATGTATAGAGGTGGGGATAGGAATGGAGGTCAAAAAAGATATCAATGGAGGATGATAGGGGTATTGAGAAAGAAGAGAAAATAAAAAGAACAAAAAAATTTTTAAAAATTTAGAAAGGGACAACATTTTTAAAAATAAATCATTTAGATAATTTTTAAAAAGTTATTATATCAAAAAAAAAATTATTTAAAATACTAATTATAAATTAATCAATAAAAAAATATCATGTGTCTGATTTTTATTACAAACTCTATTCCTCCTTGTAATAGCTTCTCTTTTAATCTCATCTCAATCCTATTATCTTCAACTCTTTGTTAATCTCATTTTCGAATTCCATCTTTCTATCTCATTCCTTTGCTTTAAACTCTATGAAAAACACTCCATATGCTTCTAAGATTTGAATACCCTTTTAAACCTGTGATGAACATGTGTCATTGGGGTGGTTCTTTTTGTGTCTCTTCAGAAAGAGGGGTTTAGTTTTAGTTTTTGTATTTAAAAGAAAGAAAAAAGAATACTTGAAAGTCACATAGTTATTGGTGGATAAGGCAACAAAAATGGATGTCTTAGATTACTCCGGTGAAAATAATAGATATTTAAAGGTTTAGAGCTTAGAAGATATTGTGGATATCATAAAAAAACAATGTTAATGATGATGTTGAAAATGATACAATACTTTTGAAATCAATCACATAACTATTGCATCTAGAGTTTTTCACAATTATCGAATATTAATTTAGAGAAGTTGGCGAAATCGCATATTATTAAGGGATGTCGTTAAAAAATTATATTGTGTAGTTAGATTTTTTTATTTTTTATGTATATATATTACATATTGACACTCTTTAATTTCTTCTTAAATTTACTTCTTTATACTTTAATACTGCTAAAAAAAATTGTGATTCCACCACTGAATATTTCGATCTTTCGTTCAATTGACTCTCAATGGAAGCGTGGAAAGTGAAGCTTTCAGATAGCCAGTCAGCAATCACAATTTGGTCATGAAATTGCGTTAATTGTCTGTTTAAAGGACAAGAAAGCACATCTAATTTGGACACATCTACCGACAAACGCTGCTAAATTGCCAACTTAATTTTTTCATATTATTTAATCTTGATAACTCTCTAATAAAATTTTAATGAAAGGCGTATCTTAAATGATATATGCTTTGAAATTTTAGATAATTATTACTTAATGTTATTATTTAATAATAAAATAACATTAAAAAAATAATCTTAATCTGCTAGAACATACCAACAAAATTAAAAATCGGAGGGGACAATTATTTTATTTTATCTTAAAGGAAAGCACCACCATTATAGCCTACTACTTTGATGATTGTGACTGCATGAAAGTTGTCCCCACTCCCCATATTTCTTTTCTTTCTTTAATAATTTAAAATTATCACCATATTACAAGTGTTGATAATCATCATAAGATTTGTAGATAAAATTGAACACGTCTATTGAAATATCTTACCTACCAACCACTAGTAGTTGGACTACACAAGCAACATGTATGAGCCACATGTTATAAAAAGAGACACCATAGTAAAATAGTACTGGCAATTATTGGTATATCCAATTAAAATAACAGAATGGAAGTCAATTACAATCCAAAGGACTTACACAACCAACACTCTATCCAAATTTCTCTGTTGGAATACACAAGAGAGAATAGACAAAGAAAAAGAAAAAAGAGGAAGAAATACATCCAAGAATAAATAAAACAACAGCTAGATACTCCATCGAAGGGAAATAAAGAGACTTAGTAATGGGCTTAATCACATATCCACCTGTCAAAAAAAAAGTAAATAGGGGATCAGATACTCTTTGCAAGCAAACTGAGAGAATCTTATAGTAATATTTCCAAACTAAACTGACAGGTTTATGTAGAAATTGAGAAAAATTACCCTAGTTTGATCACTTGGTGAGGACCCAAATAGCATAGATAATACCAGGTAGCCATCCAAAGAGAGTCAACAAAACACAGATCCAGAACTCCACCTGTTTTGTTATCCCAACACAAAACAAATAATTTCAGAGCTTTTATCTAGTAGTAGTAAATTAAAAGGCAAATTAATTCCGATGATACGCTATTCGATTCTTAAATTCTAAGCCTTGATGGACAAAATTACCCTAGCAAATATTCAAGTGAAAACAAGTAATTAAATTACATAAGGGAAAAGTTACCTTGCAGCCAAACTTTAGGAAAACTCCAAGAGGAGGCAAGATGATTGCCAAAAGAATGTCTATACAGGTCATGGTGCTGTCTCCCATTTTTCTCTTCTTCTTCTTCTGATCAAATGCTAATTGTTAAACAACAGACTTAGGAATGTCACTGAATTTTGAAATTTGGAGCAAGTAGTTGCCCTATTTATATAGGCTGGGAGGGGCTAATTTGGTATTTTACACACCGGTTCCTTAAACGCGTATACTTCATCTACTGCACTTCCCTCACCCTTCAATTTTTTTACTTCCTCCGTTTCAATTTATATCATATTGTTTGAGTAAACATTAAATTTAACCCCTAAAAAAAATTGTGAAATTTACGATATAAAATGTAAGTCATATATATTTGTGTAGTTATAAGTCATTTTATTAAAGATTAAAAAAAAAAATTTAAAAATTAAATCATTATAATTAAATTTAAAAATATTGTTAGTATTATTGGTCGAACTAAAAAATAAATATGTGATACTTTTTCCATTCCATTATATAAATGGGTATTTTCTATTTTATATAGTAATTAAGAAATTATTAATAGATTAATTAATTTTATTATTTTGTCCTTTATTCACATTAATTAGCTTTTTGAAAAAGAAAATTGAATCTTCAAAACTTATTTAAAAATTTAAAATTATATTAATTATAGAAATAAAATAAAAAATAATTAATTTTATTTTAATTTAATAAATTATTAAATAATATAAAATAAATATTTTTAGTTTGAGGCGTATCAAAAATGAGACAGGGAGTATAAATTGAGAAAAATGAGTAACTTAGCTTTTCATTTTCCATTTTTGGGATGAAGACGAATTGGATTTGCACAGCTCATATCATTTAGTGGTGTCACGTGACCGTCTGAACTGTCACGTGGGACCCATTCTCTACTTTTCACACTAGTACTGCTCCCTCTGTCCAATTTTATTTGTCACAGGGATTAAGAAATAGTAAATGATAGAGGTAATTTTACCAAATCACCCTTTGAATATAATAAATACAATGTATTAAAAAATATGATGGGAAAATAACTATAATTAATGATAAGGGTAAATTAGGAACTAAGTATAAAATTATGTCTTAATTTCATAAATTGGACAAGTATTGTTGAACATATTAAAATAGTATATGGGTCAAGATGGACAAAGGAAGTAGTATTTGTGCCTCTTGTTTGTTTCATCTTGGAAATTGATCCAAACAATTACTAGTACACAAAAAATATTGTAAATTATTTTTTTATATCAAATATAATTAAAATATTTTTGAGTGATTATATAATTAATATTTTATTTTATCCTTAAATCACTGACTTCAATTATAATGACGAATTGGACAATTTCCATTTGAGATCCTGGGTTCAAATTTGAATTTTAAATTTGTGGTGCTACACTAGTTTGAAAATTGAAAAGCCCCTTTTGGTCTAAACTTTGGTGATAACTAACATGTTCAAAATTAAAGAAATCTAATCTCTCACTGTTTTTGTGTGTAAAGCAAAAAAAAAAAAGTTTAGCCCTTCTTTTAATATTTGCAACGCACAAAATTTTTCATCATCTATTAAACGGACGAATTTTTCCAAAATTAATTTTTTTGACCAATTTTTCTTCGGTTATATTAACCATTGTCTACGTTTCTGATCAATTTGCTTACTAGCAACATTTGACAATATCTAGAAACTAATTAAATCCCTACCTGCCCATATATTTTAAGCCCTCCTTTATTCATGTAAAAAAATAAAATAAAATATGAAATTGGAGAAAAAAGTGATTTCTAGAGACACTTTTTCATAAAAGATTAACTCAACCAACCATCAAATTCAAAAGTTCATTTTTGGTTATTGGAGTTGCACCTAATATATATTTGATGATTTTTTAATATAAATATAAATTTAAATAAATATTATTGAGTTCCTCTACTTAATACTGTGGTGGTTGTTGCACCCCGTATGGAAAGACATAACATTATTCTATTAGAAACATACTTTTTTTTCCCAAATGATGTAATATGTACATTTTTTAAAATAAAAGGTTCTCCACATGGTCAAATAGCTGTAAGAACCAAACTGTCCAAATCTTGAAATAAAAGGCTGATGGAAAAACAACTCATACAGATCAGTATAAGGAAAAGCTGAAGGAAAGAATAAAAAATAAAATTGCTAATATTGAAGATTTATAATTGTTTGTTTTATCATTTGTATTTTCCTTCCGTCATTGTTTTTTTCTATAAAGCACCTTTCCCTAAAATCAGGGTCGATATTAAGTGAATTATTGCGGTTCATTTATGACATTGTTAATCACTTAACATTTTTTAGAAAAATAGCTAGAGAATGATCAAAAAGATAATAATAAAAAGTAATATTTGATTTATATTTTTAAATATTTTTTTTTTAAAAATAGAATATGTCAAATCTTAACAATTCACTTAATGAAAGGAGTAATTGAATGCTCTATCAAAAGAATTAAATTTCAAATTAAAATCTTGTCCACAGTAAATCTTGATTTATTAAACATTAAACTATGTTACAAGTGTCCAGATGTCTAGGGAAAATAAAGTTTGTATTTTTTTTTCATTCCTTCAAATCAAATCAATTTGGAAAATATAATTCATGATAAAACAATTTATATAACTCAAATTCTTTTGCATACGACGATAGATACACAATCAAATATCTAACTCTGATTTGCTTTTGTCGTTTTCACCGTAATTAAGATATTTTTAAATATCTATATAATAATATTATTTTTTAAAAAAATATAATCACATAAATGGATCTCATTTTTCATATCTTGTGATAATATTGTACTCTGTCTTTTTCGTTTTGGTACACTGTTGATAGCTATATGACAGGGGCAGACCCACATGTATTTTTGTGGGTGCTCGAGCACTCATTGACCCCAACGTAAAAGGAATATAGGTATATAAAAAGTACTAGGAAATTTATATAGTGAATGAGTAAGCACTCAATGGATAATTGTTAGATGTATCTTATTTGGTTTTTAAATGGGTGCTAAAGCATTGTGGCCATGAGGTTGTGGGATCGATCCCGAACAATCGTTTCTTTTTTCTGTTGCGATTTTCTCCCTTAATTCTAGACTTTAATTTTCTCTCCCTAATTCTAGTTTCTCTTTAACAATTTCTAAAATAATATTAGCAACTACAAATTTAGAATTACCAATAATTATTGTTATGTATTTTAATTGCAAAATATGAGCAAATCATTGAGTACTTGTTCTAATTTTTGATATATATGTTTCACCTTCTCTCCATGAAATCACAAATTTTTCCATCCAAAGTACATAAAAAGTAAACTTTTATATATTTATAAAAATATTTAACTTATTATGTAAAGCATGCAATATTTGCAAGTATAAACAATGTTATTATTACTCTTTTTAATTTTAAAAAAAATCATCAAGTACATTAATATTAATATTAAACATAACTTTCTCATTAACTTTTTTTATGATTGTGTTTAATTAATTTTTGCACTTATACTAAATGAACAATAACAATATTAAATAAACAAAAATAAAGCACCCGCTACATTCAAATCCCGGATCTGCCGCTCGCTATATGATATCCAAATGTAAGTCAAATTTTATTGGCATGAAACGTGATTACTCCAATATTTTACAGAATAAGATTATGATAAAAAAAGAATGAGTAAGGAAAAAAAATGGTGCTGGTATTAGTTGGTGGCACGTGGCAGGTTAATTAGTTAGACCATTTTTGTTGATATATGAGCCGTCACCGCACGTGTGGGAGAATCACATTCCACGTGTGCCAGATAATGAACCCATGTTTTGCTTTCTTCCAGAATCATCTTCTTAATATAATATGCTAAAAGAATGTTAGATTCCCAAATCATGTTTACAGGGGTATTAAATATGACCTAAAAATTAATGGACAGTTCAATTTGCTTAAATATTGAGTATAAGATAGTTTGATCTTAAGTCCATTAAACATGACTTATTTTTTAAAAGTGATCTCCCATTTCTTTAAGTTGGATTTTTTAAATAAAATTGTAGATTAATATTAATCACTATATTAAATATTTAGCTTGTATCAAGAGGTGTCAATACATGTATAAATATTTATTAAATTAAATTTTGATATATATATACAATGTAATTTTTCGGCGAAGAAGTGTCGCTTGACACCCCTCGGCCAAGGGTAGCTCCGCCCCTAATTAATAGGATCAATATGGTAAAATAACTATATCAATCATTATTCTCTTAATGGGTGTGTCAAGCCCAAACATAACAAGTAAAGTGAACGGAGCTAGCGTGTACTTACTTGTACTTGTTCACTATTTCACAAATAAAGTTTTATTTTTACTTGTTACTTTTAACATATTAAGATAATTAATTTTCTCTCATGCTTTACTTATTGGGTATTTGCCTTGAGTTTTTTAACATAGTTGAGACTTTTCTTTCAGGAAAAGAAAAAATAAAAATTCTTCATATTTGGCTAGTCTTTTTTCTTATAAGAAAAAATTTAAGACTCCAGAAATATAGGCTCATACCTTCTAGTTTGGTAGCATCCACAATGTAATCCTAAGGAATTTGAGAGGTTTGTGTAGGGGAGAAATCGTGAGACACTAGTATTTGTGAATCTCTTTTTATTATTTTAAATAAATTGGTGAAGTTATTTCTCTTGATATTGTGTGCTCTTTTTTTATATAGTGAATTGTTCATTTCCTCCTATAGATGTATATCGACTGACTGAATCAAATTAGATATATATGTCTTTTTTTGATATATTTTTTGTTTGTCTTCTTACTCATAATCTTTTAAAATTTACTTAATTTATTAATTTCTACATTGACACCTAATTATTTCGATCTTAACATTACCTTATCTCATTGGTATTTGTCTTGAACAAATATATACATGTGGGCAAATGAAGACTTACTAATTGAATGGCAAGACTATGCTGGTTGTGTTTGCATGCAACATGGCAATATATATACATAATGTCGGTCTAGGTTAGACGTAACATGAAACAAATCCGTTGGCGACGGCGGAACAACGGCAGTACGTTTGTTCTTCCCCCATGTGAAAACATTATGGGCCAGTGTAAATCACAAACATCCAAAACAAATCAAAGTCAACTCTCATTATTTACTCCTTCCATTCATTTTTATTCCCTTCGTCTATCATTATTTGTCTCTTATTAATTTGATATGGGATTAAAAAGTAATAAATTATAAGATTAATTTTATCAAATCATCATTTGAATATAATAAATACAATATTTTTAAAAATGTAATAAAAAGATAATTATAATTAATAATAAGGATAAATTAGGATCAAGTGTAAAATTATCTCTTGATAATAAAGTGAACAAGTATTGTTGAACATCCCAAAATAATATAGTGAACAAGTAAAAATAGACAGAGGAAATACTTGTCGCGGAGCAATATATAGAATTATATCAATATGAGTAACAAATATTTAGAAATTAATACTCAATAAAGGTTAAATTAGGAATCAAATGATATATTACTTCTTCTGTCCTATTTTATATGATATTTTTTTCTTTTAAGTTAGTCCCAAAATTATAAAAAATATCATCTTATTCTAATTAAAAACAATTTAATTTTAAAATTCATATTTTACCCTTAATGAAATGATTCTCAGCCATATAAATATCTAAAAATTATTTTAAACCATAAGTTTAAAAAATCTTCTTCTTTTTTTCCCTTAAATGTCAAATCAAAGAATACAACATAAAATGAGACGGAAAGAATAATTTTCAAAACTGGACGAGTAAAAATATGAATATTTATTTATAAGATAGAGTGGGCAAAGGGTATATTAATTGAAGTTGCAGCTTTAGTAGATGCAGATGAATGTTTCTTGTAAAATGTTGATGTTAGTGTTGCATGTGTTGTCCTTAATCAAACATACAATAAAACAAAGTCAACTCAAACTTAAATGGGAGTAGTAAGTTTACCATAATGCATTGATGGTGTTTTCTTGTACTTTAATCTGATCAAGCTAATCACCGACCATTTTGTCCATCAAATTTAAAGAAATCAAGATAAACATGAATTGCCTTGATTTCAGGACATAATGATAACCTTTTATTTCTGTGTAGGTGTGGGTTAGCGTTTTCAATTGATTGACTATCTAAATTTTCACTTTATTGTTAAGAATTTGATTCGATTCCCCATATTGTAAATTCTTAATTTTTTTTAAAAAGAACTTAGGGTGCGAATTAGCGTTTTCATAGAATTCTCAAATATTTTCCCTACACCGTTCCCGAGTTCCTAATAAGCTAACAACTCTAAATTACTAAAAGCAACTATTTTTTGGTTAATTCATATTGATGGTGATGATGGATTCATAATGCTAATAATAAAGAGTTAAAATGATCATACTTGCTCAAAGTTATAGATAGGAAAAGTTACGCGACTAAGCAAACAAACATATACTATTTAATTATTTATTATAGTTATAGTTTTAAATAATTATTGTCTATCACTAATATTTTATTTGAATTGCTAGGGGTCACATTCAAAATTTGTATAATTAAGCTCTTAATTGTGTAAATTCATAATTAGCTTAATAAATTCAGAATTTGTATATGTTTACTCTAACTTGTATATAATTATTATGTTGATACATCTGTTTTGTATAAGTTCGAAAAAACATCCTAAATATATAAATACAAAATTTGTATATACTTACCTTATTTGTATATTGACAACATATTATATACATGGATATACACACAATAGTTCTAACTATAGTAACGAAATATAATGGGGAAATTACAGAAATACACAACATTTGGAAACTTAATTACAATTATTCCCTACCATTTAAAAAAATTACTAAAT
>JBCEWC010016745.1:0-12920 GCA_038996855.1 Solanum aculeatissimum
GACCCCAACTCTTGTTGGGTTCTATATTTGGTCAACGACCGCTTTGCATCTCAATCGAGGTGTGAATTTGGGTGTACCAGTAGTCACCATAAACTTAGGCTTTATTCCTCAGTCGAGGTGCACAATGTTCACGGAAGGACCGGAACTAATTTTAGGATTTAATCATAGATTTGGGTAAGGTTTCTTAGGTGTTTACAATCAAGAATTCAATTTTGGGCTCAAATACAGGGATTAAGGGATACATAGAACATTTGGTCGGTTATTTGTAGGCTAAGTGGATTATTATGAACAACAACCTAAGATCCTTTCCTAACCAACTAATCTACAACATAAATCAGAGTAACAGGGCAAGTTCTAAATCGAAACACAATACTGAATCATGAAATTAATCTCACTCACATATGGCACTGCTTTACATGTTAATACAGACTATCAGATCATGTTTTTTATCATAATTTAGCCTAACTTATCAGAACAAGCACAATCCGACAACTAATCATGCAAGGTTGCTAACAAAATTAACTAAAACATAAAATTTCGTGGGTATCATTAAACAAAAACATACTATGCCATGGATATAAGTATTGAATGCTACTAATACTACCTAAACATCCTAAACATGCCGGTTCAACAGAAAAATAAATATCCACAAAAAAAAAGAACATAGGCAAGAAAACTCTTTGGATAAAAAATTGGGGTAGTTATAGACCAAGGCTACTCAGATTTCACTGAGGCCTATAACTACCCACACCCCATCAAAAACGTTGTGCTATGTCCCCAGTGCACAATAATATCAAAAGTAAAGAACATGGGTTAAATAAACATACCTGGGAGCCCAAACGCCTCACTCATCTCGAGACTATCCACCCTCTTCATACCAGGTGGACTCCTCGCCAGTAGGAGCATGTCCTAAGGGAACAACACCCCTCGCTCTCTAACGTTTGTCAGCTAGCCGCATCTACTCATCCTGCCTCAATCTCGCGTGGGCAAGCTCTAGCTCTTGCTCCTCCGTCAGCCCCGTCTCAAAGCGCACAATATCAGTATCATCCATGTGGGGCGTCTTCCCGAGGGAAGGCGATAATGACTTCTCTTGAGCAAACAAGTCGACCACTGACTCATCTGAAAAGGTCAGTGGGACATCAATAGGGGAAGCCAGAGCTGCACTCATCTGAGTCAAAGTTGCTGAAGTTTCGTCTGAGTATCTGCTGGACCTGCCCCTCAAATGCATCTATGCGGGCATCCACGGGATTGAGATTCTCTCGGATAGATACAACCGTGAATGCCTGCACGCAGGTCTTTGCCTCAGAAACAACTTTGCTGAACCAGGGTCTCAACTGTTGCAACAACTGAGTGAAACAACTTTGCGGAACCAGGGTCTCAACTGTTGCAACAACTGAGTCAACTGTGACTCAGTGTAGGCCTGTGGCTGCACTAGGGCCTGAAATGCTGCCGCAGATACAAAGGCAATGCCTGCAGGTACTGAAGTAGATACAAAGGCCACTAGAGCAGGAATATCAATAGTGGTCCACTCTCCACATTGGTCTCAACCTGTGGAGGCCCCTCAGTAGTTGTTCTTAGGAGGGAAACTGAGGGTAGCCTTAACTATAGGCTCTACTGAGGTGGTGATCCATATGGGGTTGGGCCCCTCTAATGCTATATGGTTATAAACCCATCTAATTAAAGTTTCTCTGGGCTCTGGGTCCTTCATCATGCCCAAGTCTTGAGTCTGCCCTACTCTACAGTCGAACACTGTGGTGGATCTAGGGGCTGAGAACTTAGGCCCAAACAACATCTGGCGGATGGTCTCCTTTGAGATGTCCACCTGCCTACCTCTCACCATTACCTCCTCCAATCTCGATTGGGCGAGAGGCTTCTTCCCCTTGGGAAGAGACCTATGTACTGTAGCGGCATATGAGGCAAAGAAATCTCTAATATCGATGATATCTCCCTACTGGCTATGTCAACCATTAGATCTTATAGCGAACTATAGTGTCCTTGAGCCATGGAACACTATCGAGTCCTGTATTAATTACTCATGGCTCCTCGAAGATAGAACAAGCGGGCTGACCCTGCTCATTTTGTTATAGATCTTCCTCATAAATGGCTTGCATGCCCCCGATTCACCATCTGTTGGCTGAGGAGTCTTATGATATATATAGTACTCGAGGGCCTAAAGATGAGGTAGAGTCTAACCCCTCCTTAGATCTAGGCTCGGACCCACCCTCGGAAAAGGTCATCTGTATACTACTACTGGCCCTATCACCTCCCTCGTCAGACTGGGGAGGGCGGACCATGATCGCCTACGTGGTAGCCTACCTAGTAGTAGCCTATGTTTTTCATGGCTCGGCGTCTGGATCAGGTTGAAGGTCGAGCTCCTCTACAAATCTACTAAACTCGGGGCATGCTCAAAGTCTGTGGGCTCATTATGCAGACGATCCCTCATGGCCCTGATATCATCCTTCCTTGGTTGTGGAACCATGAAACTTGCAAAACCAAATTCACAAAACCAATTAGTCCCATGAATTAAAAATAAAAAACAAGAATCAAAACTAAACTGAACAAGAAGGGACTATGAGAGCCTTTTCACGAGTCATAGAGTGATCTACAAGTTGTAAGGGCTCTCGTGGATGCAGTGTTTAAGTTACTGGAATAATCTACAAGACCAGGTACAACTTGTGGAATAGTCTACGAGTTGGAACTAAGTCGTAGAGATGATCCCAGATTAGGTATCACACAAGTGGGACTCTACGAGACCTATCTACGAGTCGTAGAACAATCTACGACTCATAGAAGGTCTCTTCTAATGAAATCTCAAAAAATTTAGTTTTTGGAACTTTTCACGAGGGGTAACTACGGCCCGTGGAATGTTCCATCGACCGTAGAAAACCCTCGTGAACCTGTGTTCCAAAATCTAAATTTTTCCAAGTCCATCATACGAGTCCCCAAAATGACCAATTTTCAATAATTTAAACAGCATCGAAGCAAACTCACACACCCCACATAGTTTTCACATCCATCAATACCCATCCCCACATGTATTTTACTTAAAAATACCTCCATCGAAAGCAATTCAGCATGTGATCCTAACGGTCTAACCTATGTTCAAATGGTTAACCATACAACAATTCAATTAAATGGTCTAAACATCATGAGCATGAAATTGGCTACCCAAACATTTTCTGACTAACTAGTTCAATCCTAACCTAGGCAATCATATCGATATCATGATAAATTACTAGGATTAAAATATCACGAGTTCACCCAATGGCACAAACTTCCACTCTAATCAATAATCAACCAAAATTTACAACTAACTCAATAAATTTAGGTTTTAGGGACCAAAAACTTACCAAAATGATGTATATTAAGTTGAAATTGTAAAGGGAAATAGAGAGGAGGCCAAAAAACCCTAGAAAGAGGGTTGCCGGAATCCTTGACGAAAAATGGTGGGGTTCCGGAGAGATTGGTCGGACCGATGTGGGGATGGATGGGGTAGGGTTATTTTAGAAAGTTTTTTTTGAATATGAGGTTAAAATAATTTTTCTCCTATTTATATATCAATCTGGTTAGATTTTAAAATTACTATCAGGCCTCACGAAACCCTGATTACAGGCCATGGAGTGTTTCATAGCTCATAGATTGCGATCTTGTATGGGACTAGAACCCTAATTTGAGACTTGTAATCTACGATCCCTTACACGAGTCATGGACTTAGACAGGGCTCGTAAGAAGGTTTCGTACAGTACTTCTAACACTTAGTCAAAATTAGAAAAACTTACTTGGGGTCCACGAGCCCATTCACAACCCATGTTTTAATCTATGGATCGTCAAGTTGGCTCATGGACTAGAGGGCATATATATTTTCTCACTAGTATATGGGTCGTACAATGAAGTACGACCCATATAATCAGTCATAGAATAAGATATTTGGCCCAAAATAGCAGGCTTGGCCTTGCACCTGCAGAACTTGCATAAACACACTGTTACCCTATATGCCACCAGCCCATTGTTCAAAATTTACAAGAAAACTACTGAAAATAAAAACTACCTAGCATTCTAAAACTAAAAAGTAAACAACAACTATCCTATTACATCAAATAACTTGGGTTGCCTCCCAAGAAGCGCTTGATTTATTGTCATGACACGACGTGGACTTTTTGATTACTCAGAATTCATCAATAGCCCACATTTCCATCTTGAGCTCATCTGGCCTCTTAATCGTCTGACAGACATTGAAAATAACTTCTTCATCATCCAATCTGAACTTGAGTTGGCCGGACTCCATATCCACTAGGGCTCGCCCAGTGGCTAGGAAAGGCCTCCCCAAGATGATTGGAATGTTAAAGTCGACTTCGCAGTCCAGGATCACAAAGTCTATGGGGAATATGAACCTATCAACTTTGATGAGGATTTCTAAAGCATCCCCATAGGATTCTTCACCATCTTTTCAACCATCAACAGTCTCATGTTTGTCAGGGTAGGGGCTGCCAGACCAAGTTTCTTGAAGATCACAAGGCGCATTAGATTTATGTTAGCACCAAGATCACACAGTGTCCATGCGAACTTCACATCACCTATGGTGCAGGGAATGGTAAATGCACCTAGGTCTTCACGTTTCTGCACCAAGGATCTAGTAAAAATTGCACTGCAGTGTGGGAGCTCTTGGGAAGGCTCTTGACTCATAGCGCACTTCTTAGTCACTAGATCCTTTATAATCTTTGCATAGCCAGACATTTTCTCCACTGCCTCAATCAATGGAATATTGATAGAGAGTTGCATCAACATAGTGAGAAAGTGTTTGAACTTACCTTCTTTCTCCTTTTTATTTAGTCTCTGAGGGAAAGGAGGAGGAGGTCGAGGAATGGGTCTTAACTATTTTGACGTGGGCATTTCTTTCCTCGTTCACCACATGATCATCTCAAATTTTATTTTGTTTATTAAATATACTCTCATCATTAATATTTCCATCATCTACTAGTAGTGGAGGATCGATTGTTTGCTTCCCACAGCGAGTTGTGATAGCCATGCACTGCCCATTATTCTTAGGATTCTACATGGTATTACTAGGCAGTGTACCTTTCTGGTGTTGGTTCAACTAAGTTGATATTTAGCTGAATTATTGTTCAAGATGCTTGAAGTCCATGGAATGAGACTCAATCTTCTGGTTTATACTAGAGATGTCAGACTTCATCCCCTTTAGTGTCTCATCCTGTGCATCAATCCTTTTCAACAACTAGTTGAACATCTCCTCAATGAGAGATGAGCCAACTCTAGCATCCCGATTGTGCGGTGGAATTTAAGGACCATTACTAAAGCCTTATCTACAACCCCAATCAACATCTTTGTCTAGTCCCCTTGGCCTTTCATAGTAGCCTTCTCTGTTGTTGTTGTCTTTGAAGGCGCCATCTCTTTCATAGTTCTGACCTTAGCGCCAATAGTCATGATTGGACCCTTGGGCATTAGGTTGAAAACCCACTATCTGCTCTGTAACAAAGCATGTGTCCTCCTCACAGTATTGTTCCTTGTACATGGGTGGTCGAGGGGGATGATGATCTACATTATTCGCTCGCTCCACGTTCTACTTCATCAACAACTCAACACTAGTATTAATCCGTGCCAATTCTTGCATCACTTCCTCACTGGCCGGACTAGTACTAATTAAGAATGAGCTCCTCGCAGTAGATTTCTCTCTCGTACCTCATGCACGGTTAGTTTTGACCACACATTCTAATATCTACGCAACCTCTTGGGATGGACGATCAATGAAAGAGCTCTCCATAATTATGTAAGCGACTGCTTAGCCATTGTTATCCAAGGCTTTGTAGAAGATCTCCACCAGGGCCTTATCAACAGTCTTGTGGTTAGGGATGCCTCTCAGACATTTCGTGAACCTCTCCCACATAGCACCGATTGAGTCACCATGAATCTTCTCAAAGTTATTGATCTCAGACTTCAACTTCAACTTCTTTGAGATAGGGAAAAACTTTTCCAAAAATGCTTTATGCAATTTTGCCCAGCTGGTAATTGAATTCTGTGGGAGTTCTGATAACCATAACATTGCGTTTCCAGTAAGAGAAAGCGGGAAGACATGGAGCCCAACGACATCCATGGAGAGATTTTGGTTCCCCATCATACTCTTACAAATGAACACAATATTATGTAGATGGTTATCAGGATCCTCTGATGGTAGGCCCGTAAACAACCCGTGATTCTGCAGCATTTAGAGCAATCCACTCAAAATGATGAACTTTGTATCATCCGGTAGTGGGGGTTACACAATAGATCTTGTAACGTCCATCGCCATAGGGTCAAGCCAATATTGATTCCACTGGTTTGTTGCGACTTGAAGACCCTGTAGTGGTGGTTGATTGTTTTCTCAATTATTTTTGGTCAGCTTTGCATTTGCCGCATCAGTCGTATCATTTTTGGTGTTGTCTTAGGCCATCCTTCGCAGTGTTCTCTGAATCTCAAGATCAAATGGAGCGAAGGGATTGCCTTGACTTCAAGTATTGTGAATGCACTACACTTGCACACAAAGAAAAATAACAAAATATGTAAAATTAGGGAAATAAGGATTAATCCCCCAAACATACTTGAATTAACCAAGTCTAGCTGTATTCCCCAAAAACTATGCCAAAATACTTAATGTCGATCAAGTCACACCTCTTTTTTTAGGTAAAGCGATAGTCAAGTAAATAACCTATATAAGGTTAGGATCATTCTCACAAGGAATATGATAGACTCTAGAATCAATTCAATGCATGTTGAGAATGATTAACCTATTTATTTCCCGAGGAAAGGGGGGTTTGAAAGCAAGAATTTAAACTAAACTAAATGAATGTAAGTAATGAATGATCAGTGGAAGATCTAACTAGGGTGAATTATTCCCCATGAATCCCTAACTTGGTAACATTGAACATATGCAATTCTTTTTCGATGTGTAGGTGTAGGACAATAAGTTAGGTTTACCTAAATCTTTGATCCAGCAAATAGGTAAAATTCACCCCGAAACTTAATTCGTCTCCATGGTGTAACACTACTAACCCTTACTTTAATCCCAGTACAACCTCCCCTTAATCCAGTTAGGTTGATTAGACGAGAAAAAGCTCAATCATATCTTATTAATTACCTCTTTTCCTATTCGTCACTTCCTTGATTCGGCAAGTGATACTAGAAAAGTTCTAATGTTGGACACCATTAAAAATTAATTAAAATGAAGATAATAATCAATACGTCCTAACACACCTTTCAAGAATTAGATGTTAACCGATTTTACCTTGTTAGTTCATCATGGTTCCCATTACCCTAGTTGTGGATTTAATTATGCATTATCAATGTAAACATAGAGATTATGATATAGAAGAACATAATTAAGCACTTGCATAGATGAAAGTAAAACCACAAAATCCAACTCTTCAATTAGAATCTTGAGTTTGAATTAAGAACACATAATGTATGATAAATCCTAAGTGTATTCACTAAAGCAAGGTTCAAACTTCGTCCTCTTTGCTTACTTAATGAAAAATAACTTAAAAACCTATTTATAATGACTAAAATACAAAACCAAAATGAACTTGGAAAACTGTATCGACAATCTTCATAGAACCTGTTTACAGCTCGTAAACTACTAGACGACCCGTAGATCGGGGTTTTGTAGATTCTGGCAGTGTTCAAAATTTAGCTTCTATGAAACCAATCCACGACTCATGTAAGATTCTACGGCCCATGGGAGGTTTTGTCTGATGACTTTTCAGTACCTCTCCTTTTCTTGATCCTCAAGGCACAACCATCACTCTACGACTCATGTAATATTTTATGCTCATGGATCCTCCTCGTAGAGTTGAATTCAACTTTGCGCCCCTCACTGGAACTTTATACGAAACTTTCTCCATGACTTGTGAACTACTCTACAACCCATAAAGGGTTCTGTGGAGCACCAAAAACTAGCAACTATAGCATATTTCTCCCAAAACTTTGCCAACACTGTAATCTTGTAAAACAAATACAAAAACACAATCAAACCTACTTACATCGCATTGAGAAAACACAAAAATCTAAGTTTTAAGCATCAAAAGTGTTACATTTTTGCAGCACATCAGTGCCCAAAGAACCAATTGGTTCTATGCATTGTATGGTCGCCAAGAGGTTGAAGAAGTTGTGGACGTAGTCATCGCTATGGTATGAGTTTTTTATTATGATGCATATGCACTCCTAGATCTGAGAGAAAATTTATCTTTTATTACTCCATTTCTCGCTAATAAGTTTCTTGTGTGTCCCCGAGGTCCTCCATAAACCCTATAAGGTAAATATCCTCGTAGGAGAGTCCATCATAGATAGAAGAATCTATAAAGATTATCCTGTCTCTATCTTGCATAAAGTGATTCCATGTGACTTAGTTGAGCTTTCCATGGTAGACTTAGATGTGATTCTTGGGATGGAATGGTTGTGTGCTTCCTATGCTTCCATTGATTGTAAAACTCGTATGGTCAAATTCTAATTCCCTAATGAGCTAATTCTCGAATGGGAGGGTAGTAACTCTTCATGTAGGGGTCAATTCATTTATTTCTTGAATGCCCATAAAATAATCTTCAAAGGGTGCATCTACCACTTGGTAAGGGTCAAAGATATCTCTTCCAAGGTTCCTTTTCTTGAGTCGGTCCCTATAGTGAATGAGTATCCAGATGTCTTTTTGGATGAATTATTGGGTGTTCCTCCTAAAAGGGAAATAAATTTTTGGTATAGATCTTTTGCCTGATACTCATCCTATCTCAACCTCTCTGTATATAATGGCTCTTGCAGAATTGAAGAAGTTAAAAAATAGTTGAAGGATCTAATGGAGAAGGGTTTTATTAGGCCTAGTTGGTATCCGTGGGGTGCTCTGGTGTTATTCATGAGGAAGAAGGATGGGTCGCTTTGTATATATATTGATTACTGGTAACTTAATAAGGTCACCATCAAGAATAAGTATCTCCTTTCGAGAATAGATGATTTTTTTTATCAGTTGCAAGGGCTACACACTTCTCTAAATTAGACTTGTGATCCGAGTCTCACCAATTGAGGGTGAGGGAAAGTGACATTTATAAGATGGCATTGTAGACTAGGTATGGATATTTTGAGTTTGTGGTGATGTCTTTTGGCCTCACTAATGCTCTGGCGATCTTTATGGACCTTATGAATAGGGTGTTCAATACCTACCTTGATATGTTCATCGTAGTGTTTAATGATGACATCCTCATTTACTCCCGAGGTGAGCACGAGCATATAGAACACTTGAGGGTAGCATTCCAAACTCTGAGAGAGCATATGCTTTATGCAAAGTTCGACAAATGAGAGTGTTGGCCAGATGAGGTTTCCTTCCTTAGGAATGTAGTATCCCGTGATGGTATAAAGGTTTACCGTAAGAAGATGAAAGTAGTGAGAAATTGGCCATGGCCATTAACTCCTACTGACATAAGGAGTTTCTTGGGCCTAGTTAGTTATTATAGAAGGTCTGTGCAAGATTTTTCTTCTATTTCGTCTCCACTCACCAAGTTGACCCAAAATAAAGCTAAGTTTATGTGGGCGGATGAGTGTGATAGAAGCTTCCAAACTTTTAAGAACAGGTTGACATCAGACCTAATATTGACATTGCCGAAAGGTTATGATAGGTTTGTCATATACTGTGATGCATCCAGAATTAGGTTTAGTTGTGTGCTAATAAAAAATTAAAAGTTTATTGCTTATGCTTTGAGGCAGTTGAAAGTGCATGAGAAGATTTACCCGACTCATGATCTTGAGCTTGCGGAAATTGTGTTTGCCTTAAAGATTTGGCGACATTACTTGTACGGAGTTCATGTGGATGTATTCACTGACCATAAGAGCCTCCAATATGTGTTCACCCAAAGGGATCTTAATTTAAGGAAAATAAGGTGGTTGGAGATACTCAAAGACGACAAAATGAGTATGAAATACCATATCGAAAAAGCCAATGTTGTAGCCAACACCCTTAGTAGAGCTTCCATGGGAAGTGTGTCTCACATTGAAGATGATAGAAAAAGGGAGTTGGCTAAATATGTTCATAGATTGGCTATGTTGGGAGTGAAATTGAGTGTGATCAGAAATGGTGGTGCAATGGTTCTTCATGGGTCCGCATCTTCTTTGGTTGATGAGCTTAAGGTTAAGCAAGACCTTGATTCTGCCTTGGTTGATTTGAAAATCTTAGTGAGAGATAGATATATAGACATCTTCTCACTAGGGGGATATGGTGCACTTTGGTATCAAGGGAGGTTATGTGTACCCAATGATGTTGAGTTAAAAAGGTTGATCAATGCGTGAAGCTCATAACTCTTCATATTCCATTCACTCTGGCACCACAAAGATGTACCGAGATTTGAGGGAGATTTATTGATGGAATAGGATGAAGGACATTGCCCAATTAATTTTCAAGTGTGCCAATTGTCGACACGTCAAAGTTGAACATCAAAGGTCGAATGGCCTAGCTCAATTGGAAGTGGGAAGATATCAACATGGACTTTGTAGTTGGGTTGCCAAAGACCAAGATGAATTTTGACTCCATATAGGTAATAGTTGACCACAGGACCAAGTTGGCTAATTTTTTATCGATTAAGACTACATTCAGTGCTGAAGATTATGTATACTTGTATATCTGAGAGTTAGTGAGGTTTCATGGGATTCCATTGTCCATTATATCAGATCATGGATTTTGATTCACTTCTCACTTTTAGAGGTCCTTTCAAAAGAGACTTGGGACTAGGGTGAAGTTGAGTACTACTTTTCATCCCCAAATCGACGGGTAAGCTAAAAGGAGTATTCATACACCGGAAGATATGTTGACGGCTTGTGTGTTGGAGTTCAAGGGGAGTTCGGATGAGCATTTGCCACTTATTGAGTTTGCCTATAACAATAGCTTTCATGCAAGTATTGGAATGATACCATTTGAGGCATTATATGGTAGACGATGTAGATCGCCCATCGAGTGGTTCGAAGTCAGTGAGGTAGCATTAATAGGACCAAACTTGGTGATGAATACTATGGATAAAATTAAAAGCATAAGGGAGATATTGAAAACAACCCAAAATGGCCAAAAGTCATATTCTGATGTGAGGAGAATGGAACTTGAGTTCCAAGTTAGTGATTGGGTCTAATTGAAGGTATCTCGGATAAAAGGTGTGATCCTATTTGACAAGAAGGGGAAATTGAGCCCAAGGTATGTAGGGCCCTATAAGGTGGTGAGGAGAGTGTGAAAAGTGGTATTAGAGTTGAATCTACCCAATGAGATAAATTCGATTCATCTGGTTTTCCATGTATCGATGTTGAGAAATTTCATGGGTGATCTAAGCCCCATAATTCCTTTCTATGATGTGAACCTTAAAGAGGATTAACGTTATGAAGAAGAACTGATTGAAATCCTTGATTGGTAAGTGAAAGAGCTAAGGAACAAAGAGGTAGCATCCGTTGAAGTGCTTTGAAGAAATCAACAAGTTGAGGATGCTACAGGGAAAGAAGAAACGGATATGATGAAGCGTTACTCGTGTCTGTTCCACTCTACTCAAGCCTAAGGTAGTATGAAATTCTTCCTAAGACCTCTAAATTCATGCATTTTAGTTTTTCATGATGTATGTATTTATTTTGATGTTTATGGACTTTTTTGAAACATGTTTTAAGTGTAAAATCTAAAACTTTTGAGAGAAGATGAAAGACTTGCATTTTTACATGCATACTGGTTGTTAGATTCTAGTTACTCTTTAGAGCATGCCTTTAAGTATACATTCAAGGATGAATGTTCCTACGGGGGAGATATTTTAACGACCCCCAGTTAGGATCCCTGAGTGTAGAAATATTGTGAAGAAAATGACTTGAGGTCTAGTTTACGAGGGGCACTTGTTGTAACGACCCAAAAATTTTTAAACTTCATAATGGTTGGTCAAGGTTAGTGTTGTATTCTTCATGGTCGAATTTTGGTAGTCATGGGTTGCATTTAAGTGGTCGGATTCAAAGTAATGGTTTTGGTGAAAGATTGTAAGGCCGGTTAGAAAATATGGATTTGAAAAGATATATCTCTTGGTACGAGATGAAATGTGTGGGATATTGTACATCAAATGGAAGCTTTTTGAGTTATCTTCACAACTAAATTAATTTCACTCGATTCAGAGTTTGGAAATGGAAGTTATGACCCTTGCAGTGAGACTGCCCATATTCGGAAGTATGTTGGAAAAGGAGTCGGGATGGAGATGAAGTGAGGGACCACGGACAGTTTGGTGGTTCAATGTCCATGGTGTGTCCCTTGAGTTGATCCAGTGAGCTCCCCTGGAGCTTGGACCAGGCCCCGGACCAAGTGGAACTCTACAGACCACTTCACGGTCCGTGTGAGCCTTTACGGTCCGTGAGGGTCTCCCGTGAAGTGATCCAGAGAGTTGATCAAGGCTCGAGGCTGGACTGCAGAACAAGTGATGCTCCACAGACCAGTACACGGTCCGTGTGCAGCTACACGGTCTGTGTGCAGCTACACGGTCCGTGAGGCCCCTTGTGAGTTGGTCCAGAAAGTCCCCCGAGAGTTCAAGCCAAAGCCAAGACTAAGTGAGGCCCTGTTTTATGTGATTTAGTCCATTTCATTAATGGTTAATTCATAGTTTGATTTAATTCTATGCCCCTTATAGCCTTTCTAAGGTCTCCTAAAGCCCCCAAATTAAACCCTAATCCCCTTTTATTCATTTTAACACTCTTCAATCCTAGGACTTGAATGGTGTGTTCAGCTGGGAGAAAATAGAGTCCACTTAGAGGTTGATTCTGCCACACTCAACTCTTGGATAAACCATACAGCATCCCCTCCATGGAAGATTCAAAAAGCCCTTGACAGAATCCAATTAGCAAGAGTACAAATTCTGGAGTTCAAGTGCAGCCACATTCTAAGGGAAGCAAAC
>JBCEWC010016746.1:0-12919 GCA_038996855.1 Solanum aculeatissimum
ATAGACAGACAGATAGATAGACAGACAGATAGATAGACAGACAGATAGATAGACAGACAGATAGATAGACAGACAGAGATAGACAGACAGATAGATAGACAGACAGAGATAGACAGATAGATAGATAGAGATAGATAGATAGATATAGATAGATAGATAGATATAGATAGATAGATAGATAGATAGATAGATAGATATAGATAGATAGATATAGATAGATAGATAGATAGATAGATATAGATAGATAGATAGATAGATAGATAGATAGATAGATATAGATAGATAGATAGATAGATAGATATAGATAGATAGATAGATAGATATAGATAGATAGATAGATATAGATAGATAGATAGATAGATATAGATAGATAGATAGATAGATAGATAGATAGATAGATAGATATAGATAGATAGATAGATATAGATAGATAGATAGATAGATAGATATAGATAGATAGATAGATAGATATAGATAGATAGATAGATAGATAGATAGATAGATAGCTTTTCTCATAAACATCATTTAAACTCAATACGTAAACTCATTCAAACTCAATACTCATGCTTATTTAAACTCAGTGGAATATACATAGATTTGATTTAAAATCATACTTTGATTCATGCATGGAAGCAATCTATCTCAACTCAAAATAATACATAGTAAGAATCATGATCATCAACTCAGCTACGGTTCATGGAATGCAATCATGAACCTTGATTTTTTAGGAATTAAATCTAGAAACGTCAACAAACACATTTGCAAAAATCAATTAGAATTCAAGAACATAGAATTAACTCAATTTAGGATTGAAGGAAGTTAGTACGCAACTCAACTCAACTAAATTAAGAATGAATTAGATTTTGGACTCATGGACGGACTCAATCCAATGTTGTGAATATATTTACATACTTGAAAAATTAGTATCTCAATCGAAACTCAAAGACCTCAATAGAAGCTCTTACACCCTAACTTTTCACCTCTTGAAACCTTGCTTTCAATTATTCTAAATTGTAATGAGGGTATAGCTACATTGGATACTTATAGGGGGCTTATTTTAGTCCCAAAAATGTAAAAATTCTTCTTGAAAAAATGGAATTAACCATCATTAAATCTATCTCGAGGTCTTCTATGTGCCAATCTACAGTCCATAGAAACTTCTATAGGCCGTAGAATGTCCTCTTATAAAAATTGGGAAGGTTCCTAAGTTTTTGATCATTAGGTCTACAATCACCTTTTACGGATCGTACACCCTTCTATGGACTCGTCCTGCATGTTAGTACAAAAAGTATTACAACTACATTTTTTTAATTTGGAAACCATGAAATACTTTACGAGTCGAGGATGGAAGTATGGTTCATGGACCCAGCTCGTAAAAGGATCACAAGCTCAACTCAAGACTTAGATCTACGAAAGTCCATCTACGGGTCATACAAAGTTCTACGGCCTATCTTATTCACTCGTAAGAAAGATAATGAGACTGAATTTTAGGACTTGAGAACTACGAACACATTCTATGGCTCGTAGAAATTCTTGTGGGTCATAGACTTAGCTCGTAAAAGTTGACTGGATCTATCGTTACAAGGCCTCATCTATGATCCATAAATTATTGTACGGGCCATAGATGTTGTCTATAAAAGTTAATTTCCTGTAGAATCATATTTCCTTCAACATTTTTTTTGGACTATCTAAATTAGATTATTTTGGGGAGTGTTATAGCTAACACAAACACTGGGGCAAATCATACTCCATTTAACCACTACAGAAATAAAATTTGACCTTATATGTAATAGTGTAATTTTTTTATGAATTAGGTTCGATTGAACCCACTAGGTTCCATCTAGATCCGTCTTTGTGTGTAGATATAAATGTCATCTTCTAAAACAGAAGAAATTCTGTCATATACAATAAATTAAATTTAATTGATATTTTTTTAAAACTGAATTTGATCAATTATGAGAAATCAGGGTATTAGTAATTTCTAATATGTTAAGAATATCTTTAATTCAATAGGTAGAAGAAAAAGAGAATTTGATGCAATAGATGGATGAAGAATATTTTTGAATGAATTTTATACTTTTTCTATTTCAATTTGTGTGTCACAGGTCGAATTTTGAGAGTGAAATAATTTAATTTGATCATGTATTCAGATATGAAATTTTTGAATTTTTTTAATAAAATTTACATATTTAAAAAGTATGATAAACATAATATAAGTAACAATAATTAATAATTTAAAAATTATGATTAAGACAAAGACTTATTTGAATCTTAAAATAAGAAAAGTACCACATAAACTTAAACAAAAGAACATTGTTTTTTTAACCTATTTGGGTTTTTCTGTCACTAGATTCACCGCACGTGTGTTGCACATGATAGTCCAATATTGAGATTCCTACAACTGTGAAATATCATCTATATTAGTTGTCTTTATTCAACTTGATTGTAATCTCTTTGTATTACCTTTATATATAGTTTTTTTATCAGAATTTTTTTTTATTTGTAATTTTTTTATCAGACAAATTTCTTTTATTTGGACAGTGTTGATTTATGTTCGTTGTCATATATTGTTATTAGAACAAAATTGTAAGACGATGGGTAAATATTGAATATATGAGACACAATTTTGAGGACGGTGATTGTAATTTAAATGTCTGACACGCTATTACATAGATTTTACCGTTAACTATAAGATAAGCGTTTGTTCTTTGTATGGCACTGTTGGAGTGCAAACTACAAATCTATGTTGTAGTTTATTCGTCAGTTATTGAATCCTCTTTCGGGCAAGGTCCAGATACATCCAATCAACTTAGATCATAGGTAGTTTAATGACTGCTCTAAATTAACAAAAATGCACATAATTATGGGTTATATTTAATATTGTTGAAATATATTCATGGAAATTTATTTTGCTAATGATAATTTATGGAGAATCATGCAAGAGCCTTTAGCAATTTTGAAGGATTAATATGATAGCTTTTAAAGGAATGAAACCTAGATGTGGAATAAAAACTCAATCACTAGTATCATTGTAACTTTATTTTTTCAAATAGTTTAACTTTCAACCAACAATAAATGCTATTGATATAAATAAATTTTAAAGTGATTGAAGTTGTGCGAGTAATTTGTTATTCTTTTTTTCGTTTCACTAATCTTTCTTCGTGTAACAACTAACCCAAATTGTCTCGACACTTTGACTTTCATTTTCTTTTTTAAAGGATATGATAGGACTTCTACTAATGAAGAACACAAGAAACACATAATCAACGGAGTTTAATGTATATTTTTAAGAGGGTAAGAAAAAGCAGAATCATTTGCAGAGTTTGAATGGGATAAACATAATTAATCATTTACACTAAGCAATCGATAATTTAATAGATGAATCAAAGAACATACATAGAAGAGAGACTTAAGTTTCACTAATTAGTGAAAAATTTAACTCCAAAAATGTCATTTGACAATAGAAAAAATCCTATTTATTTAAAGAAGATCAAATAGATTTTTAAAAATGGGGAAAACAAACGGAGGACTATAGTACCTTTTGAAAAATGTACTAAATTATTTTAATCCAACCTAGGCCATGGATATATCATAAAAGATTGAATAATCTCATATATTAACTATTTTTGGATAATATATATTACATTACTATACTGTAACACTTCAAGACAGTAGAGAAATCAATTAATAATATTGAAAACAGAACTAACAGTTTGCAAAGGTTGAATTGGAACATATAAATAAATACTCCCTGTTTCATTTTATGTGGCACCCTTTGACTTGACTCAGTATCTAAGAAGAAAAAAAGACTTTTGAAACTTGTGGTCTAAGATCATTCTTAGATATTTGTGTGGCTGAGAATCATTTCATGAAGGATAAAAAGGTAATTTTAAAGGTAAATTGTTTCCAATTTGAGTAAGATGATATCTTTTTGGGACAGATCAAAAAGGAAAGGGTACGACATAAAATGACACGAAGAGAGTAACTGAAATTATGAAAACCAAAATTTCTTCCTAACGTCAATCGATAAACTTGTTTATGATTAAAATAATAGTTCTTTCATACCATGAAAATAGTTAAAAGGTAATTTTTTTCCCTAGAATTTACTACCTAATTTAGATTGAAAAGTTACAATCTTTGATTTTTTTTTTTCTTAACAAAAAATTGCAACGGAATATAAATAAAAGTCTATTATGAAAATTGATACAGACCAAAGGAAAATTAGAAGTAATTCAGGAAAGTGTCTTACTGATTTTCATGTCTCCCAAAGAAGAGAAGTATTCAAAAATGTCGAAAAGACTTGTACTTTTAAAACAATGGACAAAAATATATCTTTAATACTATTATCAAAATCTTTGTTCATAATAACAGGCCATAATGCAACACGTATTTGATTTAAATGGAAGCAAAGAGTCACTAATCAGAAGATACACAAAGAAGTTAGTTAATTAATTTCAAAAGACAACTATTTAAGAATAGACACATATAGATATATAATTAAATAATATGTATATAATTTAGTAAAGAATAGATATAAAGAATAGACACATATAGATATAATTATATTATTTTTTAGAAATAATATAATTTAATTTTAAAGAAGGGTATTTTAGTAATTTAATTGTCAAAAAGGATATTTTAGTAATTTAACTGTATGAAGCGGTAGGTGTATGTATGTGTATATATATGTATGTATAGAATGGATGGATATTTTAACAATTTTTCTTTTTTTTCATTATTTCTTTTTTTCCATCTCATTTTTATTACTAGTAATAAATATAATCTTTTTCTCTTTCTTCTTCCTTCAAAAGTGCACCACCATTAACACAATCCACCATTAATTTTTTTTCACAAATTTCCTTCTTCTTCTTCTTCTTCTTTTAGTTTTTTAATCTTCTTGTCATTGTATTAACTTTTTAGATATAGAACTATTTTTCATCATCTTTTTTATCGAAAAAATAAAGACCGCCATCTACATCTCCTTTGTCAAAAATAATGGAGACCATCATCCATATCTTCTTTACCGGAAAAAATGGAGATTATTATTCAAATCTTCTTTGCCCGAAAAAATGAAGATCACCATCCACTTCTTCTTTTTTCTTTTCCGTTTTGAGATTAGAATCTTAATTTTTTTTTTAGCCGGAAAAAATGGCGATCCACAACTTCTTCAGCAGAAAAAATGGAGATCACTATTTAAATTCTATATTTTTTCTTTTCCCCTAGACACACTCCGCCCCCGATCCTTCACCCCTTCTTTCCCCACAAAATAAAGCAGAAATAGAAAGTAAAAAAAAATCAAAATCAAAATTTAAAAAAGGAAGAACTAATAGCAGGAATAGAAAGAAAAAAAATTGAAATCAAAATTAAAAAAAAAACTAATTCTTCTTTAAAAACACTACCAATTTAAACTAAAAATAAGAAAGAAAACATAAAAATAAAAAAAAAGAATCGTGAATTCATACTTAGTATATGTTAAAACATTCAATAACAATGGTGAAGAAGAGTGGTTGGGATGAGAAATAAAAGAAAGGAAGAGGTTTGACTGTTTGGGGTAGGCTACGGGTGGTGGGGGTGCTTTTTAACTTTTCTTTTTTGTTTTAGATTATTTCATAATTAGAATCTATTTTATAATTATTTTAATTTAAAATGACACATGTTTTTATTTGATTTGTTGCTTTGTCACATTCCCGGTGTAATACACTCTCTTCTTCTTTTGATAAAATATAAGAAAAGTGTTTGATAGGTATTTTTTTTATAAAAAAAATTGAAGTGTCTAATAGAAAAATGGATTGTTGAGGTGTCTAAATAAAATATGCAGACAACTTTAAGGGACCGCACATGACTTTAGCCTATTGCAAACTTATGTCTATTTTATCCCAAATTTAAAATGACCCCCGAAAAGCAACTTAACGTGCATTTTCTCTTCTTCCCACTCCCTTTGCTCTTTCATAACTACTTCCAGAAAAACATCTTATAGAGTGTACTTTTTAGTTCCCTCTCCGTTGCCCGATGATGGGTTACGTTTTCCAAATCATACTTGTAAAGTGTTACAAGTAATAATTAATTACTACTACAAAATCTCTTAAGTATACTCCATGTAGTCAAACGAAAGAAATAATTAATTAATGATCGAGATGTTGGCTTTACTACCTTATTCTCACCAGTCACTAATCACTATCATGCATGCAGTTTTTAGAGCTACCTGATTTAACTTGCTTGAAAGAATGGATAATGAATACCTTAAAGTTGTTGAGTATGGTCACCTTCAAAGATTTCATTATCCACCAATGCCATTGCCACCTGATTTGCCTTAAACGAAAGACTACTCTGCATCTCATTATCCTAAGTTGCTATATATAAATGATATACCATCAAGTATAATAGCTTTCACATTTCACTATGTTCTCTAATTGCAAGAATCAATCACTAACATGTAGAGATGGATCTAGCTATGACGGACTTTCAAGGTTAAATTAATTAAATCTAAAGTTTGAGTGCGTGTTTGGCTATGTTTCATTATGAAATTTGAAAAAAAAATAATCTTATCAAAGGAAAAAAAAGATATTTGATGATTAAAGTTGTGTTTGATCACGAATACAAATTGGAGTTGTTTTTTATTTTTTTTGTGAGTAGTTTAGAGTGAAAACATATTTTTGTTATTTTTCAATTTTTTGAAAATTTTGGAATTTTAACTTCAAGTTGAATTTCAAAATTTCATGGACAAAAAAAGTGAAGCTTGATTATTTTTTTCAAAATTAAAATATAAATAATTTTCTAATTTGATCATTTTTAAGATTCTATTGAATTGTAGCAAAGTCACTATTAATATTAATAAAAAAGCAAATTCAAGGGCAAGTGAATTTGAAGTCAATCAAATGAATTTCGAAGATAAAAATTATTTTTTAACACTATTTTAAAAACCCATTTTCTTTTTCAAGTATGAACTAAATCTATGACCAAACAGGTGGTGAATATACATCTTATTTTTACATCATTAGATCATTTTATATAGCTTATTTTTAAGATTTTGAATTTTATATTTTAAAGAGGCTTGCCAATAGATATATTGTATAATATATCTCTTTTGAATGACTTAATAGTGTAAAGTTTATATACACCAACAATACTATATAAAATTTAAATTCTTAGGAGTCACTTGGTTCGTGGACAAAATTATCTTGGGATTGCAGTCCTATAATTATAATTCTGAGATTAATTTATTCCATTCCTTAAAATCGCACCAAATTTAAAGTATAAATTTATTTTAAAATTAATTATACCTGTATTCAAATAAAATATACATTTGATCTTGTAAGATCCTACCTTATCCCACGAACACGACTCTTAAAACTTGTTGCTTCCTCTGGAATTGTGTGTATATGCATATAAAATTAAAATATACATCTAATAATATCATATATCATAGTGTTACAAATTATGTTTGAGTTATTTGTATAATTGTAAGGATATATATCAATTATTTTTATGACGGAAAGTGTATCAATATTAAATTGCAAAGTTGAAAATATATCAAAATATTTTCTCTTCTATTTATTACTAATTCATCATTCACGCTAGTTTAATTTAATTTGATACGATTAATTTACTTTATTTTAATTCATCGTCCACGCTGACTTAATTCAATTTGATACGATTAATTTGATTTATTTTAATTCATCATGCACGCTAGCTTAATTCAATTTGATACGATTAGTTTACTTTATTTTAATTCATCATCCACGCTAGCTTAATTCAATTTGATACGATTAATTTACTTTATTTTAATTCATCGTCCACGCTAGTTTAATTCAATTTGATACGATTAATTTTCTTTCTTTAATTCATCGTCCACGCTAGGTTAATTCAATTTTGATACGATTAATTTATTTTATTTTAATTCATCGTCCACGCTAGCTTAATTCAATTTGATACGATTAATTTGCTTTATTTTAATTCATCATCCACGCTAGTTTAATTCAAGTTGATACTATTAATTTGCTTTATTTAATTCATCGTCCACGCTAGTTTAATTCAATTTGATACGATTAATTTGTTTTCTTTAATTCATCATTCACGCTCATTTAATTCAATTTGATATGATTTAATTTGTTTTTCTTTAATTCATCGTCCACGCTAGGTTGATTCAATTTGATACGATTAATTGTTTTCTTTAATTCATCGTCCACCCTAGCTTAATTCAATTTGATACGATTAATTTGCTTTATTTTAATTCATCGTCCACGCTAATTTAATTCAATTTGATACGATTAATTTACTTTATTTAATTCATCGTCCACGCTAGTTTAATTCAATTTGATACGATTAATTTGCTTTCTTTAATTCATCGTCCACACAAGTTTAATTCAACAATCAATGAATCAAAGTCAAAAAAGAATGAAGTTCATAACTATCATAAGCCACTACTTTCAATGTTTAGAAATGAATCAAATTCTTTGTAGTAAACAATAAAATGCTAAAACATACTTCATTCTTTATTCCACGTGTTATTCTTTATTGTTTGTCATAAGGCCTAATTTTTTTCCAAGTCTTCCTGTTATGATCTTCTTGTCCACAGTTGTTGCATGCTATTTTTTATTTTTTGAACTCATCTTCTCTCAATTGCTTATGTCTTGTATTCTTTGGTCGTCCAAGAGGTCGCTTTCCAAGTGGTGGAAGTACAACCTCATCAAGAATGTATGTTGGTATATTCCAAGTGCTTTCATCTGGAAGGGGATCCAAGTGAAACTGATAAGTTAGCAACAAATTCTCTTTTGTATAATAATCAGAGCAATAGTTTTCATAACCAATGTGTTTTTTTGTTAAAACAGCCAAAGCATGTGGACATGGCAACTCGTCCAATTGAAATCTCCCACAAATGCATGTACGTTGTTGAAGACATACTGTGAATTGTGTAATACCATCAAGTACTGTGTAGACATATTCATTTGTCTCCCTAGCCTATTAAAAAATGAGATATAAGCAAAAGAGAAGTTAGATGTAAAACAGAAGAAAAAAAATTAGGAATCATACCCTTAATTTTTCCGATGCAGTTACGTTACGTCGCAAAATATTTTGATACTTTTTCCAAGATGAAATCCTTAAAATGTTGTCTTTGATCTGTTATTGTTATTCCATTTCTGAACAAGCTGTCTCATGAATTCTAGGAGGTGCAAAACTGTAAGAACTTTACCATGTCTTATTTTTGAATTGACAGATTCTGCAATATTGGATATCATCATCCAGGTCTTATTTATTTGAGCATGGACACACGACCATTTGTTATATCCAATATCTAACAAGTAGTCTTTAATTTTCTTGTCTATTTTTTCAACTATTGACATATGTTGGTTGAATTCTACCATAGCGTATGCTTTTGCCATAGAGTAGAACAACTTAGTTACCCTTTGTTGACTCTTTCTGAAGTTCTTCATTATGTTTTGCAACAAGTGCCATATATACACAAATTGAGGTACATCATCATACACTATTGAAATTGCTTTGATAATGCTTGCATGCCTATCGGAATCGACATACATCTCTGATCTTTGACCAAATGCATCTTTGAATTGTTCAAAAAATCACCTCCAAGATGCATCATTCTTTGAATCAACAATGGCATAAGCAAGTGGTAATATGCTCCCTGCATCAGGTGTAATTTTTTAATACAGTTTTGTTATAGGTATAATACAAGTTTAATATATAATGCAGACTTTTAATACAAGTCAAATTTCATTTCTGAAATTAGAAGGTATAATATTATATTCAGAAAGTCTCACCTGTTGCATCTAAGGAATTAGCTGTCAACATTGTCCCTTTTATTGCTCCTTTTAGAAAAGTTCCATCAATGACAACAATTGGTCTACAATACTCCCATCCTTTTATAGATGTAAACAAAGCTACAAATGCGTATAGGAAATGGTCATCCTCTGATTTATGCAATCTTATATGAGAACCAGGATAAGTTTCCTCTAGCATGTAAAAGTAACTTGGCGATTTTGCATATGATTGAGTCGGATCACCTCGGACTAATTTAAGAGTTGTTTCCTTAGCTCTTCAAGCTTGCATATATGTAAGTTGCACACCATATTCCTCTAACATGTCATTTTGTATATCGTTTGGTGTGTAAATAGCATCTGGTTCAACATATTTTTCTACAATTATACTCCCAATAACTGTCTTCGTCGCTTGCCTTTCTGATAATGGATTATGCAGTAACAAACATGTGTGTTCGCTTTGAAAATCTCTAATCTTGAAAATTTGAGATTTATTCAAGCTTGAAACTCGCAAACTCCAATTACAATTTTCTCCAAGGCATTGTATCAAATAGTTGTTAAAAAAATATTACTAATATACAATTAATAATTTGAACCAAGTTGAATTAAAATGTTACCTTATTGAGCTTGATCTCAATGTCTTCAATTGAAAGTGTTTAAGAACAAAAGGTCTTTTCAGTGCACTGGTAAGAACATATTTATTCTTGTAGACTTGATCTTTCTGAAATATAGATTGATTGGGGTTAGTAATAATGCTTGATTGTAGTTCTTCTAGCTCATCAACTTCTTCAAATGATCCAAAGCCAATTAACCTCATGACATCATCAATACCACTAAATGTATTAGAAAAGTATGAATTGTGTATAACTCTCGTATCTTCTGAAAACATAAAAGTGGAACCATAGTGGAACTACTCTCCAAGTTGACTGGTTCAGTTGTTGTGACACATAAAGGGTACTTTGTCAGATCTCTGTGTCCCCTTTTGGTTTCAATATACACTTTTATCCCCATATCATTATGAATTTGAATTGGAGAAGACCTTTCATCAATCTTGTATCTAATTTCAACTTTACTTATAGATGTGTCTATTGACAACTGAGCAGCAATCAGAGAAACGAGACTAGAAAACGTTGATTCAGTATTTATCAACACACCATCTGCTAAGTAGTTAATATATTTGTTACTACAATCTCATCTACCATTGAAGTAAAGCACTACAGCTAGAGCAGTCATATTTTGATTTTTGCTGCAAAAAGGCATATAAAAGTTGAATTAGAAAAGAACTAAGCATAAAGACAAAAAATAGCTATTGAAACAGTATAGTCTATAATCTATAGACTGAATTAAATTCGAATTAGTAATGAATTAAAATAATGAATTGCCACAAAATAAATCAATAAGCTGAAAAATGAATTAGATCACGACATAGAAGATTACTAATTTTAGTCAATAACTCACTCAGTTCATAGATAAACACAATTTCCATAGAGAAACATCAATAGCCTGCTACTAAATATATAAATTGCAAATTGAATTAGATTTGGACGACGAAGATTGTTAATAATTTATTTGTTCAACAGAAAAATTTTAAAATTGTGAATCTATGAACGAAATTGCACAAGAAATTCTTCGATTTCACTCACCAATACTTGTATACGTCGCTTATATCATTGTTGATGCAAAACTTTGGAGAAAATTGCGCTGAGATGTAAGTTAAAGAGGGAGATCTGGAGAGAATTTCAAAAGAAATTAAAAAAAAATTGAGGGGCGACGTTGTGAGGGATTTAATTGAGAAGCGAAATTGGGGACTGTTGAGAAGCTATATAAGGGATTTCATTTAATTTAATTAAATTAATTTGTTAAATTTGATTAAAATTATAATGTTGCTATAAATGATAAATATTTTTTAAAAATAGAACAGTTATGTGATTTTCCCTATTTAAAATTACAAACATGCGTGATTTAGGGAGAATTGAGATTGTGCTCCCAAGTGATAAAATATTGGCACTACATAGCCAATTAACAAACCTCAATTGCTTAAAGTAAGTGATATTGGACTGTTCAACCAATTTTTTGTCTTTAAACATTCAAATTAATACTAGCGGACTTTTGTGTGTAAACGAAGAATCAAAGTAATATAGATTTAGATATGTAAGTAATATATTGGAGAGAAGTAAGTATGAAGGTTGTTTTTATGCGGCATGATTATTAATGAATCAAAGAGTAAAGTGGTAGATTCTGAAATAAGTTAGATAAAGTTGACTTCAAAGTTCAAATCCAGTGGTTTTAGTCACGTAAAGTTGGTCACTTTAAAAGATTGCTCATATGGGAGCTAGATTCACTACATGCAAAATATTTGGGCACGGATATTTCATGAACTATATTACTACTTTGTAATTAATGGCTTATCTGCAAAATTTTACCTCTTTAGTTTTGGGGTAGAGCAGAGGCTAACCCATACCTCACACTATATTTTGACAATATAATAAATTTAAACGCAACACTATACATACTTTTTAAAATTACTCAACTACATACATAAGTGGAATCGCACATTCACGGCAGACTAGGAGTTGACGGTATAATTCACTTTTTTTTAATTTAAATTATGTATTTGTATTAAGAAATTCACTAAATATGTAACAAAAATAAATTTAGAACTCGATTACTAACACATAATGTCATTTTCCTAAAATTCAGAAATCATGAAGTTTAAATTCTAGCTCAGCCACTACATGGAATGTGGTATAATGAATGAAATCTTTCCATTCTTAATTTGAGATGTTATATATGTTCAAATCGTTGTAGCTAAGAGTATTCCTCTTTAATACACAAATTCAGATTAGTCAAACCAATCATTCCGATACAAAATGCATGGTGAAAGAAATAATTAAAGAAACCAATCATAAACTCAGTGCGGTGCTGGATGGCTTAAAAAAGTGTGCACGGCAAAATATGGCACGGATTTATTGTGTTTAAAGTCTGTCTATTCAGTTTGCAGCCATTGAAATTTGTAGTAGCTCTAGATATTAACTACGGAAAAGGGTCAAAATTATTCTTGAACTATGTAAAATAGATCACTTATATCCTCCGTTAGATTTTTGGACCAAAAATACCCCTGCCGTTATCTTAAGAGACCACAAATA
>JBCEWC010016747.1:0-12919 GCA_038996855.1 Solanum aculeatissimum
GCAACATAGATAAGCAGCAAATTCCTTCTTTAAGAATTAAGACAAAGAGAATAGCATAAAGTTAAGTATTTACAGGAACCCCATACCAAACACAGCCAAAAGATAGATCGGGAAGGTGGGAGCAAAAAGCTATGTTACAAAAACCTGAGCTTCCAACAAAAGAGTCGCCTTCCCAGGAAGGACAAACAAAATGTCCCCAAATCCAAAAGGGAAAGTGAGCTGAAAGAAAGGTTCAGGAACTCTCTGGGACTTGGGGATTATTTTCATTAGGCCTTCGGGTCATATTATGTTGGACCAATTGTTACATTTTGAGTTTTATTATCAATAAATTGGGCCATGAGCCCATAATCAATTAAAAAAAAAAAAAAGTAAAAATCAAAGTTGAATGACTTTGAAATTAAAACGCATATAGTTGAATGACTTTTAAAGTAAGAATTAAAGTTGAGTGACTTTTCGTGATAAAACTCCTTAGTTATGTGGTCATTGAAGATATTAACTCTGATAAATATTTTAAAAAATCATTTGTTAGCTTATTTGAAAATAAATTATACCAATATTATATACTGCTTAAGTAATACTATGTTTGATAGTTGGTGAAGTAAATTATTCATATATAAACTTATATAAATCACAAAATGTTCAGAGTTAATTACATTATTTCTCAATTACAAAAAATCCTTAAAACGTATGAAATTCAGAATACATCATTAGACTTTCGAATGCATCACTATCTATCTGAATATATAGCAGAGGGATGTATCAGAAAGAATAGAACATTTGCATACATAGGAAAGAGATGTATTTGAGAGGAAATTTATGTAGAGGAGAAAAATGTAGCAGAGAGGGAATAGATGTATCAGAGAGGGAGACAGAGATGTAATGGCAAGTGGAGAGTGATGCATTCGAGAGGAGAGTTTAGAATTTTTCCAAATGATCCCATGGGTCGGAAGGCGACGGGGGAAGGAGGGGGACACTGGGTGAGAGCTATCAACAGTGAATTCCTTATAGAAAATTTTAGAGATTAAATTGTGTAGTTAGGTATTTTTTTTCCTTAAAATATGGTATTTGGTTTATAATTCAAAACCCCACATAACCAATACATGTATAATCAATTACGAGAGAATCTTTGTGTTATTTTAAAGATAAACACATAAATGTGAACTTATAACGAAAAGTCAATTATATTATTAAACTATTGTGACGACCTATTACACACCGGAATTGCTTAAAAATGAATTTATTTTCACCCTAACGCCCATATAACCAGTCACATCATGAGAAGTGTATCACTCATGTCATGTCGTCATCATGTCACTGCCACATCAATTATTATGTCATATTTTAAAAAAAAAATCATGTCACCCCAATTGCTTCTTCTTCCCTATAAATCATCAAAACAACCATGAAAACCACTATCAATTGTTGTCATTATCACCAAATTCACATCCCCATCATCATAAATATTACCACCCACAATCAAATTCACCATCAAAATCTTTCCACAACAACTGACATCATAAAAAAATTGATAACAATCATAATAAATTTGACTAAATTCACCATCAGAATCACAGCGTCGCCATTGCCACTATTAAAATTCATCATAATCATAATCACAAAATTCAGCATCCACATCAAATTCACACGAGTTTCGCTATAAATTATCAACATTAAAAGCCATATCTCTACTATTTTTATCACCAAGTTTACTATAAAAAAATACTTCCTCTGTTTAACAAAGATGACCTACTTTTCTTTTTAATCCATTTAAAAAAATTGGCTCTTTTTCTATCTTTTTTGGTGACACTTTAATTTCAACTTTTTATATGGCATGTTTAAAGCCACAAGATTAAAAATTATGTGCAAAGTCAAACTAGATCATTCTTTTTAAAACGGAATGAGTATTACAATTACAAATTTCTTCCAAACGCAAAGATGAGAATCATGAAAAATAAAAAATCGATTAATGAAAGAAAATAAAGTGATTTTGGTATGATAACAGAAAAAGAAGAGAAGATGAATGGCATGAAGAAAAATAAGTAGTTGGAGGGTTGACCATGAAGAATGAATTGTTTTTTTTGTATTTATTTCCACCTTTTTTTCTTTTTAATTCTTTTGTCACATCTGCTTTTGGGGTGAAAATAAATTCACTTTTAAGTAGAAAAAGTGTAATAGTCACCATGATAGATTAAGCATGCAACTGATTTTTTGAAATAAATTTAAAGTAGAATTTATGCTTTTTTCTATTATTTTATATGTGAAAAAGATAATACATGATTAACTAAACTGCATAACTCTAATCAGATACCATACGATCCCTAAAAATAATATTTGAAATGATTATTTCATTGTATTATTCTTATTAATTGATGTTTAATATTAGGTCTTGAAAAATAAGTAATTAATGTTAAGAATAAAATATTAAAAAAAATATATATTCTTGATATGTAAAAAGTGACAAATATATATATATATATTTTGAAATAGTAAACAGATAAAAATGAACATAAGTAGAAATTATTATCTTTTAAAAAATAAATTAAATAAATCTTTTAGAGAGAGACCTCTTTCATATTTGCTTTGATAACACTATCTCTTATTATAATAATAACAATAATAATGTTGTGTTTATTTTTCTTATTTCAATTTTTTTCAAATTCCTTTAATATGTTTATTGTAAATGTAAAATAAATTATAAATTGACTGATTTATCCTTACTAAAATACTATTTTTTTATCTTATTCATTTTATTATGTCGCGACTCGAGAGTCGGGCCTAGATGTGACATGGCGAAGGAGAACCCGAAAGTCCTCGATGAAGCCATCATAGCACCATCACACACATCATCGATTTGGAAGTGCGTATAATAAACAAATAGCATGTAAGTCTAAGGGATTCCGAGACTTTGGATTCAAGCTATGGGGATGTTGCCGGGAATGGGATAAACATTAATAACATAGCACATAACAATTACGTTCTAAGGGGCGGGTAAGTATGACTCAAGCTATGGGGGCAAGCAGGGTTAGGGACTTTCCACATAAACACAATCCCAATCCAAACATATCACAATAACATATGCGGAAATGAAAGCATAACATGAGATATCATCACTTAACATAGATAGTCATATCCTTGCAAGTAACATATAGCATAAAGTACAATAGAGTACGATATGTCCAACAATGCCTCTACATAAGATAAGACGGGGCCTCAACATATTCCGGGCTCACCCTTAAGTCATAAATTAAAGGAACATAAGGTAAAGACAAAGGTAGATGAAAGTGGTTGTTGCCCTTGGAGTATAGGGCTCACCACAAGCAATAACTTCAAGAATCTCGATTAGCCGTCTAGCGGGAGATGAAAGTCACCTCCGGTCCCTACATGGTTAGAGTATGTAGACAAAGAGTATGGGTTAGCACATAATAATACACTAAGTATGCGGGCATGCAATGCACATGAACATGAGCCTATGATCAAGTTAGATGACAAGGGCACATACATAGAAGGAGAATATAGGAAAGGATAGTATATCAATATGCCATGAAATCCATGATGCATGAAATGTCATAATGCTTATAGTATAGGGGATGTGACCATAACTGACATCCAAACTCATGTGAGCTACAATATGAACTTGCCTAATAAGGTCTCCCATTGGATGAGAGAAGATTACTTGCCAAAGGTAATCTACACTACACCTTACAACCCGGTCATTTCGGTGTGATGGCCACCTTCCTTACGACCTGATCATTTCGAAAGGATTTACATAACATGTCATATCATAGCATAGCATACCTTACGGGCCACCCATTTTGATTGTTTAACCTATGTTGGCACATAGTTGAGGGAAAGGAGTGGGACCCTTGGAGATAGCCCACTTACTACTCTAATCCCACTCGGCGCAAGTCATCATCCCATAAGAATACGTATACATATACATGCCTTTAAAACAGAACAAAAACACTTGACATCATAATCATGCATAATTAGGCTTAAAGGCCAAATCACTTGCTTTACTTTCATGCATACGTGACCAAAAAGTCAAACACATTTCATAATCATACGTCATTGGGCTAAAAATTCAAATACACTTTCATGTCAAACTTCATCCATAGGAGTAGCTCCATACTTGTCATATTATATTGGTGTAAACACCCATGGTTGCTCAAAGATCTATATCATAGACATTATGTGATCACATTCTTGTCATAACCCATACTTGTTTAAAATCATAGTCATAAACATATTTGAGACTTAGCTCACATCATATCCTTCATGAAATCCATGTTCATGCATGCAAATGCCATGATTGATGATGAAAATAACATGGACACTAGAATTCATAATTTAAATCCAAATCAAGAACAAGCCATAAGAAATTCAAGGCTAAATCAATAATTAAATCTCAATTTAATATTACCCATGCAAGGATTAAAGAGTAAGGGGACATGCATACTTGTACCTTCATTAAATCAAAGGAATTCATAGATTAGGGGCTTAGTTCATCTTGAAATCATTAAATAAGAACAACCCACACTTTAATTTCACTACATCATTCTTAACTTAAGAGACCCATTTCAAGAAAAAAATAATTCATCAAAAATTTGAGAAAAGGATTTTGGGTCTTCATGGTTGAAAGAGAAACCATGAATCAATCCCACATACCTTGAATTTAACAAGAAGATTGAGAAGATTCTGATGAAGACTTGAGTTTCCTCCAATTCTAAGCTTGGTCTTCAATGGTGGATGAGAGAAAATTGAGAGAATTTGAGAGATGAATTGAGAGCTTGAATGAATTAAAATGAATTAGGGTTCAATTTAGGGGTTTTAGGAGAGTTTAGAAAGGCTAAAACGACCCTAGAAATAATTAAAATTATCATTTAACCATTAATGAAACGGAGAAGATAACTGAAGTAGTCGCTGATGGACGCACCCACATGGTCCGTGTAGTGGCTCACGGACCATGAACCCTACCGTGTGGCTTGACTTGGTTCATGCCTTGGCTTGAAATCTTGGAAGACTTTCTAGATCACTCCACGACAAGACTCACGATCCGTGAAGCTCCGTGGAGCCTCACTTGGTCTGAAGTCCTGGTTTTGGGGTCTAGGCAGTCTCTGGACCACTCCACGACAGGCCCTCACGGACTGTGAGGCGTCACACGGACTGTGAGGTGGTCTGTGGAGCTTTACTTGGTTCCGGGCCTTGGTCCATCTCCTAGCCCACTCTCTGGATCAACCCACGGACGAGCTCACTGGTTGTGAACCCCCACACGGTCCGTGGTCCATCCGTATGGCCCTGCCTTGGCCAACTTTGGTCCTCCCTTTCCAGAACACTTTCGGCCCCAGATAGTCCTATCAAAATGACCATAACTTCCACATACAAACTTCAATTTAAGTGAAACCAATTGTGTTGCGAAGATAACTCGAAGAGCTTCATTTTGATAAGTCATGGTACACACCGTTCATCTCGTACCAAGAGATATAGCCATTCAAAGTCAGTACTCTCCATAAAACGTTAAGCAAACTTGATCAACGCGATTTCTTTGGACATGACCACATAAGTAAGACCCATGACGGTCACTAGACAACCATAACAGGTTCCATTAAACCTTAATCAACCACTATGAAGTTTGAATTTTTTTTTGAATCATTACATATTAGCATATTTTTAAAAATATTTATTAAGTTAGTAAAATGTTCCTTATAACATACTATAGTGGAATTATTTAGTTTTCAAGAACTAGATAATATGAACACACATACACATTTCCTAATTGTCATATGTATGATGAAGTTGAGATTTGGGTATCGACAATGAGTGGGAACTCGAAGTACTTTATATTGTGATGGGACTGTACTAGGGATCAATTCTTAGCACATTCTTATTTGTCTTGATATAGATGAATTACCTCTTTATATTCAAGGTGAGATGTTATAATGCATGTTATTTTCAAATGACGTAATTTTGATCAAGGTGACTCATGGCGGCGTTAAACTAAGTAATGAAAAAATGAATGATCATATTACACATCGTATTCACGTAGGATAGTTGAAGTAGAGGCTTCTGGAGTCTTATGTGATAAGAAAGCATCACCAAAATCTAAAAGACAAGTTCCACAGAGTGGTGATTATATTGGTTATGTATGGAGTGGAATGTTGGTCAGTTAAGAACTTCCACATCCAAAAGTTAAAAGTTATGAAAATGAGAATTTTGATATAGATGTGTGGGTATATTAGGAGAGATAAGATTAAAAATGAATATATTTAGGACAAGGTAGGATTGTCCTCGACGGAGATAAGATATGAAAAGCAAAGCTAATTAAGTTAGTTCAGATATATGAAAAAGATATGCACGAATATCCTAGTGCGAAGGTGTGAAGGGTTGGATATAAATGATTATATGAGAGGCAAAAGTAGGCTGAAAAAGTATTTGGCAGAGACGATTAGATATGATATAATGCATCTTCATCTCACTAAGGACGTGACATTAGAAACAAAGTTACGAGAGACACGAATTAGGATAGTTGGTTAGTTAGACTATGGAAAGTTCACTTATTCCTTCATACAATTATAGTGATTGTATTACTTTGCGAGTTTTTTGTTATTCCATTTCTGTGACTATTTGATGTTTTCGACACTAAGATTATGATAATATTTTGTTGTAATTTTTGTTCCCTTTAAGTGTCCTTTGACATGCTTTCTTTAGTATTTTTGTCTTGGATTTTTCTTTTTTTTTGTTTTCCTTTTAAATCTGCTTGATGATGTTTTTAGAGGCAAGGGTCTATCGAAAATAATCTATCTATCCCCATAAGAAAATGATAAGATACGTGCATACACTATTCTTTTCAAACTTCACTTACGAAATTATACAAAATATGTTGTTATTGTTGTTGTTACCCTAGTTGTCATACATGCATACATTAATAAAGGTTTGAAGAAGAAGATCCTCAAATCGTTTCCGAAGTTCAATTACACAGCCAAACATGCCGCAAAATTCTTCAAATGTGCTATTCTTCTAGCAGAATTCGTAGTTAGAGAAGAAATTCGAGTGCCACCACAATACGGGCATGAATTTCATATAGGATGCATTGATACTTGATTAGGCTTGTACTCATTGCGTCCTTCTTGTCAGCTCATGTATTTAAGTAATGATTAAATGGATACAAACCTGAATATATAATGTTTATTTTTTTCCTGATATGATTTTTAAAGATTTAATGGTGGAAATCATGGTAGAGACAAATTAAAGAAGGAGAATGATGGTGAAGAATGTGGGTGAGAGGTCGAAGAGAGAGGAAAAGTTGATTGACATAAAAGTCTTAATTTAGGGTGATTTAAATGTGCAGATAACTAATTTAATCTGTTATTAGGGATATGTGTATCTGAATGTAACTTCTTTAATATATGTTAGAAAACTCGTAACTACTGCTAAGATTTGTAATTGTTTAAAAGTACAAGTAAATATTAGTATATATGGTAGTGAGGTATGTCTAATTAGATAGTTTCAACCAAAAAAAAAAAGGGGGGGGGGGGGGAAAAAGAACAAGAAGCAAGCTTGAGGAGTTTTGTGTCATGAATTTAAACTTTCACTAAGACTTTCGTGCGACACTTGAAAACTTACTCACAATTCTTTCATAAACTTGCAAGCTCAAGTAAGCCCAGCGCCGTCTTGACCATATGACCACTAAAGGAAGCGCTTGGGGTCCCAAATTTTTTAGGACCCCCAATTTTTTTAACAATCTATATATTATTTATTTGATAAATTTGAAAAGAACTTTTTGGGTAAAAAATAAATAGTAATTATTTACTTTAGTTAATACAGAGGTCATTGTAATAATTAAAAAATGAAATAGTGTTTACTTAATTATAATATGTTTTCTTACGTGGCTATTTATTTTGTTGATTTATTTATATCTTGATGATTATCATGAACCTAAACTATTATTCTTACATGCATTTATCTTTGTTATTCCTCTTTCTATTTTTACTCACTCATTATTGAATATCTAGAGTCTACTAAACGACAAAATTTTTTGCAGTATACAAAATATATTATTGTGTGTTTATAAAAAAATCAAAATTTATTTTTGAAGTATTCTTTAAATTTCAAGCATTGCAACAAATCAATATTTTTTTAATGTCATTATATCAATTTATCAAATTCAGCACAACTATTTCAATATCATTATATACATTTTTAAAAGTTTGAGTCAGGTTTGATTATTTTAATTTTATATTATATTATATTATATTATATTTTTTCATTGAAAATTTTCATTGTTTGTATTCTTACGTCATAAAACCTGTGTGTGTCCTGCCTTCTCGAGACTTCACTTGTAGAATTACATTAAGTATATTATAGTTATTCAATTTATATATGACAACTAAAAATAATAATAAAGCCTCTCATTGAAATTTGGCTTTAGGCCTACAAACTTGTTGAGACAACCCTGAGTAAGTCTATTCGACTAGATCGCTAAGGGAATTATAGATTGAAAAAGACAAGAGAGAACTTTTAAGAGAAGACTTGTATATTGCTTTGGAAGATTACTTACAATTTCTGGATGGTTGGACAAGTGAATGACCCCCCTCTATTTATACTACTCATGTGAGGTCAAAGTGTAAATAATATTTACTTTACAAGTCCCTTGATTTTTACACTTTAGTTCATACTATAGAAGACTCTACAAGTCTAGAGATTTCTAAGTACATTCAAGTGTTATCAACAAGGTTCCAGAGTCTTTCAATAACCTCTCCAAGACTCTAGATTTTTCCCCCTTTGTGTTGTTCAAAAGGCGCGCTGTGACATTCTTCCCCACATGTTGCGGAAACTATCGCGGCACACTGTTGCTGCAAGAACTCTCAGACTTTGCGTTTGAACTGCCACAATTCTTCATATCGTTCACATGTGGCCTCCTCTAGAGATTGTCCTTTCTAGTGCACAAGAAACATAACAATGATAGGTTGTCCCCCTTTTTGCTTAGCTTGGTAGTCGATATGGGTTCAATGTCCTGATCATGAGAGGCGTTTTCGGTGATAGGCGCTCGACTTGACTGTTCTCGGCTAGGATCATCCTTGTCCTCATGGTAAGGATTGAGGACGCTGATATGGAAGACAGGATGAACATTGAGATTTGGTGGTAGCTCAAACTTATATGAGATTTTGCGCACCTTGGTAACGATCCTGAATGGCCCTCATATTTATGTACTAAGTTTTGATGCATGCCTTGAACTGTCTTGGATTAAACTTGAATAAGACCAAGTCTTCAATCTGATAATTCGTGGGACGACGTTTGCGGTCAACAAATTTCTTCATTTTCTTGGCTGCCTTGTCCAAGTAGGACTTGGCAGTGTCAAGATGTTCCTCAAAATCTTTGGCTATGTGATAATCCCCCAAACTCTTATCCTCAAACGTGACTGGTAGAGAATGTGGAGTTTGTGGTTGTTGGCCTGTGGCTAACTCAAACGGTGTCCTTCCGGTGGCCTCACTCTACTACAAGTTATACGAGAATTGGGCTACATCAAGCAATCGTGCCCAATCTCTTTGGTGAGAGCTCACAAAGTGCCTAAGATAACACTTCAATAAGAAATTAACACTTTTCGTCTGGTTGTCCGTCTACGGGTGGAAACTAGTGAAGAAGTGTAACTCCGTGCCAAAGATCTCAAACAATTCTCTCCAAAAGTTCCTTGTGAAGCGCAAGTCTCTATTGCTTATGATATGCCTTGGAAACCCCCGATACTTCTTCACTTTCTTGAAAAATAGCTTGACAACCTCCTTAGTAGTGCATCTTACTGTATCGGGCATGAAACTTGCATACTTAGAGAATCAATCCACCAAGACTATAATTGTCCCATACCCGTCAGACTTTGGTAAGCAAGTTATAAAGTCCATAGTCACACTCTCCCATGGATGCTCCACTATTGGTAATGGCTCCAAGAGTTCTCTTGGTTGTCGTTATTCCAGTTTGTCTTGTTAGCACACAAGACAAGTTTGCATACAACATTTGATATCTTCTCGTATGCGTCGTGGCTTCCCTGGGTATCCTTAAGTGCCTTCATCTTGGCACTCATGATCTCAATCTTGCTCAGCGCGTCCATGAGCCGACATTCTAAGGAAGTGATAGCTTATTTCATCTCGTACTCAGAAGCCTTACGCTTGTTCAATTCCTTCTGGATGTTGTCGTTCTCCTCAAGGGTGAAGTCCTCCAAAGTTTTAAATTTTCCATCAAATTAGTTCAAACGCTTGACTAAGATCTCCAAGGCTTGTCTGGCGGCATCCACCCTCGCAATCCATTCCATTTTGGGTGTCCACAGGCTCCTCGTCTCGTTCTTTATCACTCATCTCATTGAGAGAGTAAGTGGGATGTGAGGGCCTTTCTTGGCGCAGGTTCGAATAACACTTCCTCATTCCTTTTGGAGTTCTTCTTTACCTTTCGTGGCTTCTTTCTAACATCCAGCCTAACGTTGGTGGCGTTTAAAGTCTCCCTCACTTGCTATTTTCCTTAGTAACAATCTTGCTTTGATACCACTTTGTCACGAATTTAGACTTTCACTAAGACTTTCATGTGACACTTGACAACTTATTCACGGTTCTTTCACGATCTTGCAAGCTCAAGTAAGTCTATTCGACTAGATCACTAAGGGAATGCTAGATTGAAGACAAGAGAAAACTTTTAAGAGAAGACTTGTATATTGCTTTGGAAGATTGCTTACAATTTCTGGATGGCTCGACAAGTGAATGACCCTCTCTATTTATACTACTCATGTGGGATCAAAATGTAAATAATATTTACTTTACATGTCCCTCTATATTTACACTTTAGTCCCTACTCTAGAAGACTCTACGAGTCTGGAGATTTCTAAGGACATTCAAGTGTTATCTACAAAGTTGTAGAGTCTTCCAATAATCTCTCCAAGACTCTAGATTCTTCCCCCTTTGTGTTGTTCAAGAGGCGGGCTGTGACATTTGGCTTAAACTAAATTAAGGCAAGAGTGTGAGATAGGTTTGATTAACCTACCTTCATGAAATAATTCTAAAACGATATTATAAAGATTGTGTCCCAACAATGTTGATAGAATAGACTTGATATGCCATCCAACCCTAGTGAACTATCGATGCTCATGGAAAAAACAGTATCTTTGAATTCTTGCAAGGAAGTAGAGTTGTCAAAATGGGCTAACCCAACCCCATCCAGCCCAAGTCTCGCGAGCCAAGGAATCTGAAGGGCTAGGATGGGTCGACCTTTCATTTGAAAGCGCCTTAAAATGGCTAGCCCAACCCAACCCTAGTAGGCCGCGGGTTGGGGCGAGCCAACCCTTCTTTTAAAAAAAAATATTTTTTCCTATCTAAATTTGAACTTAAAATTTCATCAATATATTAAGTTTTTTTTATCATGTCTAACAAATTATATAAAAAAAATATAATAATTACAATCATAATATGCATTATACATATGATTAGTGGTGCTTTTAATTATAATTTCATAGATGAAATATATAACATCAAGAAATGAGAAGATTTTCAAATAAAATATAACAAATAATGATCATGAATTTGAGTCATCTTACGACTAAAGAAAATAATAATTTTTTTTGACAAATAAATAAGTAAAGAAAATTTGAAAAAACAAATGTGTAAACTAAAGAGCAATTACACCTTATAACTTTAATTATTTTAATTTAAATTAAATAATATTTTAGGCCCATGGATCGATCCCGACCCGACCTCGGTCAAGCCTTAAGGACCAAAGACTTAGTTGGGTCAAGTCTACAAGCCCTATTTCTAAATGGGCTTGAAAAATCATATCCCAACCTTACCCAATAACGGGTGGGACTAGGTCGGCCCCATGTGTCAAGCTCATTTTGACGGTTCTACCAGGAAGAATACCACAAAACATTTCATTGTCTTCCATATTAACATTTCTGGGGATACAAGAGTAGCTGAAAGAGTCTCTGTTGCTAAATCATCAGTGAGCACGTTGTCAAAAAACTTGGATGTCTCTGAGTCTATCAAGTTACTCCTTCCCTATTAACATTTCTGGGGATACAAGAGAGGCTGAAAGTGTCTCTGTTGCTAAATCATTAGTGAGCACGTTGTCGAAAAACTTAGGTGTCTCTGAGTCTATCAAGTTGCTCTCCTTAACCCATGTATCACCTTTCAGCATGCTTGCTCGCTTGCTCACTTGCTCACATTCAATGCATGCATCCAACGAAGAAGTAAAATCACATAGCACCTCGAGAAGTTATCTTCCAATTATGGTATTGCCTATAGGGTTCACTTAGGGGTCGTTTGGTGTTAGGGATAAGAATAAATAGTCATGGGATTAAAAATTAGTGAAGGGATAAAATTTAGTATCTTTGTTGGTTGCCAAGTTTGGAATAACGTATTCCATCATTTATACCATAGTGATGGGATAAGTTATCCCATATAGTTAATCCCAGGTATGGGTGGCAACGGAACCGGGACCTACCGATACTGGTCTGGTTCCGTCTCGGTAAAGTACCGATTTCGATGTCGGTCCAATAGAGTCCCGGTACATACCGAGTTTCGGGGTGACCAGTAGGGGTAACGGGAAGGGAGGGGTAGTAGGTGTCGGTAATTATCGGTTCCGATATATCGATTCCGGTCCGATAATTACCGGTTTATTTCTAAATTTTTTTTATATAAAATTGGATTGGACCATTGGGGTGTGGGGCCCCCAACGACCAAATCAAAATTGTGCAGTGTGAAATTCAAAGTGAAAGAGACGTTCAACGGCTTCTTTCAGATTTTTTAATTAATTTTTTTTAAATAACCCCCTAATTTTCAACTATAAATACCCCCACCTCTTTACATATTTTTTCATCAAAATTCTCTCAAATCTCAATTCTCTCAAATTCTCAATTCTCTTTACTAATTACTATCTATTATCAAATTAATTA
>JBCEWC010016749.1:0-12918 GCA_038996855.1 Solanum aculeatissimum
CTTAATTTGAGGCAAAGGAGATGGTTGGAACTTCTTAAAGATTATGACATGAGTGTGCTTTATCACCCCGACAAGGCCAATGTTATGGCAGATGGTCTTTATAGACTTTCCATAGCGAGAGTAGCATATGTGGATGAGGAAAATAAAGAGGTAGTAAAGGATGTGCACCATTTGTCTTGGTTGGGTGTGAGGTTGACCGAATCCAACAATGGTGGCACCTTTGTGCAAGGTGGATCCAAATATTCTTCGGTTGTTGATGTTAAGGCTAAGAAAGATCTAGATCCTTCTTTGGTGGAGTTGAAGAATTTTTTTGACGATAGTAAGATTTAGGTTTTCTCCCAAGGGGGAGATGGTGTGCTTCGGTACCAAGATCGCCTATGTGTTCCGGATGTGGATGGCTTGAGGGAACTTATCATGAAAGAGGCTCACAATTCATAATATTCTATTTATCCAGGATCTACCAAGATGCACCGAGATTTGAAAGAGTTGTATTGGTGGCATGGTATGTAGAAGGATGTGGCTGAATTTGTATCAGAATGTCCTAATTGCCATCAAGTGAAGGTAGAACATCAATGGCCTGGTGGCTTGACACATGATATTGAGATTCCTACTTGGAAGTGGGAAGATGTAAATATGGACTTTGTGGTTGGATTGCCCCGTACTAGGAGGCAATTTGATTCCATATGGGTTGTGGTTGATAGAATGACTAAGTCGGCTCACTTCCTACCGATCAAGACTACCTATAGTGCCGAAGAGTATGCCAAGGTATATATTCGGGAATTGGTGAGGTTGCATGGTGTGCCAAGGTCTATCATATCGAATCGTGGTAACGAATTTACTTCTCATTTTTAGAGGTCCTTTCAAAAGGGACTTGGTACTAAGGTCAAGTTGAGTATCACATTCCATCCTGAAACCGATAGGCAAGCCGAGAGGAAAATTCAAACCATGGAGGATATATTGAGGGCTTGTGTGTTGTAGTTTAAGGGAAATTGGGATGATCACTTTCCTCTTATTGTGTTTGCTTATAACAATAGTTTTTATGCTAGCATCGGTATGGCTCCTTTTGAGGCTTTGTATGGTAGGAGATGTAGGTCTCTGGTTGGTTGGTTTGAAATTGGTGTGGCGGCCTTGATAGGCCCAGACTTGTTTGTTGAGGCTATTGAAAATTCCAAGTTCATTCGGAAAAGGTTAAAGATGGCCCAAAGTCAAAAAAAGTCATATTCAGATGTTAGAAGGAGGGACCTTGAATTACATGTTGGTGATTGGGTATATGTGAAGGCGTCCCCCATGAAGGTTATAATGCGTTTTGGCAAAAAGGGCAAGTTGAGCCCAATGTATGTTGGACCTTATGAGATTGTGGAACGAGTTGGCTATGTAGCATATAGGTTGGACTTGCCTTTGGACATAATCTCTATTCATCCTGTTCTCCATGTATCTATGTTGAGGAAGTTGGTTGTTGATCCCAAGGCCATTGCACCTTTGGAAAGTATGACAATTGAAGAGAACTTGACTTATGAAGAAGTACCAGTTGAGATTTTTGATACACAAGTAAAGCGGCTTCGCAATAGGGAGGTGGCTTCGGTCAAGGTATTTTGGAGGAAATAAGATGTGGAGAGTGAAACGTGGGAAGTAAAGTTGGACATGTTGGAACGATATCCTTACCTCTTCCAATCTGCTCGAGCCTAAGGTACTAGGTTATATCCTTTATTTGTCCTAATTCTTTGTTTCTTGAGTTTCTTGACATTGCATGCATACATGAGTACAAAAATGATTTAAATAATGCTTTAACATAAGTTTTGAAATATTTTGACATCATGCATGATCTTTTCATTCTTGGTTAGCATGTCTCTTGTTATGTGATTGATGTCCTCAAGCCGTAGTCTTAGCTCATTCGAGGGCGAATGTTCCCAAGGGGGAGATGATGTAACGACCCAAATATTTTCAAAACCTCCTTATGGTTGGTATTGTATGATGTTATACTGGTCATGGTTGAGTTTTGGTAGCCACGGGTTGAGTTTAAGTGGCCGTATGCAAAACGGATCATTTGGTGGCCTAGAGAGGTCGTTTGGGCAGTGTACTTTGAGAAGTCATTAATTTTGATGCGGATTAAATCGTGTGGGATACTACATATAAAATTGAAGATCTTTGATTTATCTTTGCAATGCAACTGGTTTCACTCGATTCAGAGTTCGTATGAGGAAGTTATTGAAAAAACAGTGAAACTGCCCATAATTCGGAAGACGCTGGAAATAGGCCTTGGAAATGGCCCAAGGCAAGGACCACGGACCATGTGAGAGTCCATAGTCCGTGTGGGAGTCCGTGACATGGTCCAGTGAGCACAGAGTGGCTAGTACCCACCCCATAAACAAAGTGAAGGCTCACGGACCACCCCACGTTCCGTGAGATCTCAAATGGTCCGTGTGGGTGGCTGTCAAGTGGGGAAGAGAGCTGGCCAGGGCTGTGGGTTGGTTCTTGGGCCGAGTATGGCACCACAGACAAGTACACGGTCTGTGTGAAGCCACACAACTCGTGAACCCCCTCGTAAAGTGGTCCAGAAAGTCCCCCGAAAGTTCGAGCCAAAGACGAAACCAAGGGAGGTCACACGGTCCAGTACACGAACCGTGTACCAATAAACGAACACCTTTTGTCCTCCATAAAGCACTGTTTTAAAGTTAAATGACCATTTCATTAATGGTTAATTCGTATTTTAATTAGTCCCTAGGCCCCTTTTAGGCATCCTAAGGTCCCCTAAACCCCCTTAACCTAACCCTAACCCCTTTTCATCCATTCCAAGGCTCCTCATTACACATTGAAAAATCCTAAATTCTCTTGACCTCCATTGTTGAAGCTTGAAGAAATTTGGGGAAGACAACCTTTGTTTGCTTGATTTTTCAATTCCTTGGGTCTATTGAATGTATGTGGGATTTGATTCAAGAATTTTCTTTCATCCTTGAAGACCCAAAAATCCTACTCTTTAATTTTGGATTTTAAGATTTCTTTAAGTTATGGGTTCTTAAAATTTTGAAGTAATTAGTTGATTGGGATTATGTGTTGTAGATTTTAGGTGATTTAATAATGATTTAAGCTTGAATTTTATGAATGATCATGGAAACTCTTGAAGAATCAAAGTGCATTATCTTTTATGATTTAATTATGCATGGGTAATTTGCATTATGCTTTAATTATGGATTTTGTCATGATTTACGAAGAATTACCTTTCAATTTGTGAAACTAAGGTTGAATTTCATTACCCATGTTCTATTTTCTCATTCATGGCATATGCATTGAAGATTGTTATGATCAAACTATTGATGAAACTCTTGTTATGAGATGATACGTAAGGCTTGTGATCACATTGTCTCTTGCCATGGCTCTTTGAGCATATTGGGTTCTTGCACCACCTTGACATAATTTGAAGGCTTGATATGATAAGCTATGTAGATCGGCTACTCTTATTATATTGACATGGAATTATCATGAAAATATTTTGGAAACTTTTGATGGCATTTGGCCTAAGCATAAGTATGGTTTGATTAATGGTTTGGTTTTGACTAATGATGCATGATTTTGAAAACGAATGTAAGTCTACTGATTTGAAGTTACACACATATATATATATATATGTATTCTCGTGGGATGAGACTTAGTACCGAGGGATTGGTGTAGTAAGTGGGCTATCCCCAAGGTCCCCATCCTATCCGTCAAACCATGTGCCACCATGGGTTATCTCCCTAGATAGGGATTGACATGTTATGTATCCCCTTAATAAAGGGTGACTAGGGTACTACTTGGCAAGTATTTCAGATCTGGGTAGTAGCTTATTTGGGTCTTCCATGTTGTCAGTTGAGGTTATATCACCGCTATATATTGATCATAGGATTGCATCTCCTACATCATGGCATAGCATCTTGTTATATTACTCTTTGGCTACGTGCGCTACTTTCGTATCACTTGTCCCCTTGTTATGTTGCTTGGTTATACTATATTGTCATATGCATTGCATGTACGCATACTTAGTTCTTAATTGTTCTAACCCATATTCTTGTCTCCATGTTCTAACCATGTAGGGAACGGAGGCGATATCTACATTCTACTGGATGACGCTTGATCATCTTGTGAAGACTTTGCTAGTGGTGAGCCCATTTCGTCAAGGGTAATATCCACCTTCTATCTACCTAGTTTCTTTGTGACATTTACTTTACTTTTGTATTGAGGGTGAGCCTCAAACTATGTCGAGGCCCCGCTTGATCTATGTAGAGGCTTGTTGGACAAATCTAAACTATTTTACGTTGACTTGTTATGTTAAACATTATGCTTATGGAAGTTATGGTCTTTAGCCTTGATTATGAGAATTGTCATTTATTATGCTTATGACTTGAATGTTGAGAATTGTGAATGTCAATGTGTTTATGTGGAAAGTCCCATAACCTCGATGTGCTCCCATAGCTTCCATCCTACTTACCCGTCCCCTTAGCGATAATTGCAATGTATTACTTGAATCCATGCTTATCCCATTCCCGATATCATCTCCATAGCTTGAGTCCAAAGCCTCGATTCCCTTAGAGCTTATATGTTATGTGTTTAGCTTCCGCTCTTCCGAACTGATGATGTGTGTAATGATGCTATGATGGCTTGATCGAGGACCTTCAGGTTCTCCTTCGCCATGTCTCATCTAGGCCACCTATCTGGGTCGTGACACAATCAAAATTCAAAAAATAGATTTTGACTCAACCCAACACTCAATCAAATTTTTAACTTGGATGTTGGGTGTGTGGATGAATTGCACCCCTCTCTATAACAACCTTACATACCTGAAAGATGAAAACATTACTCAAAACTCAATGAACTTTGGTGAAATGCTTGAACCTTAGCTTTTCTCTTCTCCAATTTTGTTCTTAAAAAATTCTAACTGTTAATGGGAGAAAAGACCCATTGAGTATTTATAAGGATCCTAAATAATTTGAAAACGTCCATGATTTAATTATGAAAAGGGATGGGAAAGGATAATTTTACCCCTCATTAAAATTGATAGACTGACCTACGAAACCCCGTCTACTTGTCGTAGGTCATTCTATGGCTCATAATTTGGAAGTTTTTTGAAAACCTTGGAATTCAGGCTTGGGAAAGTTACGAGGCCATCTATAGTCTGTAGAAACTTCAACAAGCTGTAGAAGCTAATCTGTAGGAACTTATCTAGTTTTTGGGATCATAGACCTTTGTTTACGGGCCTAAACTACGACCAACAGAAGCTACAACAACTCTTAGTTTTGTCCATTTAAAGGGACCTGATATCTAACTTGGGTACCTTTTCACGAGCTGAGAGTTATGGGTCCTCAACCCATCTACAACTGGTAAGTCTGGATTTAGAAATGGTGATCCAGAAAACTCGACTCAACAGGGTTTTACTAAAATGGTCATAATATTATACTCTGAACTCCAAATAAGGCAATATTAGTGAAATTGAAAAGAGAATTTAGAGACCGTTAATTTGATAGATTGTGGGCTGCCTAAATCATTATATTCTAAGATATATGATCATTTAATTTGTTGTGGACCTATTCATAAATTCATACGAAAACTTAGTCGATAAATGTTTTTGTACTTGACTTGATGTAAAGGATCCCTTTCTGAACCAAAACCACATCTAATACACCGTAAATACTTAGAAATTGACGATAATATATATATATATATATATACACACAAAAAAAAAACTAAGAAGTTATTGGGTCACCTAACGTTTATCAAAATCATATATCAAAACTGAATTGGTAAGGAAGCTTTTAACATAAATTATACTAGAGGGTTCTTGTAACCTTAATTTATCTCCAAATCTATTTACACATTAAAGGAATGACTTTAAAACCTATATTTAATTAAGAATGTTTTGGTAAAATATTATACTCATATGAAGGATGAATCGATCTCAGCTAAAACTTTTCAGGGTGTTATAGATGTGATGAATCTCAACAAAGTACTAGTCAATGCCATCATTTGATGATCTAATAAGTCGGTCACCACAATCACCAGAAGTGTTTCACCCTCCCTAAGAATGCATACTTTAAATGAGAGGGAAGTGCCCTGATCTCTAACTTAGGGGGCTCCTTAATAAAGGGTTTTGATGAAGGAGTCTTCCTATTTTGTGAGGTAATGTATATTTTCTTAGGGTTCCTATGATATAAATCTGCGCCATCAAGAGCAACTAAGACTTCAAAATAATCTTTAATCACTTCCCCATTATAGTCAAGTAATAACATTGAAAGAGATTCACCGATACTAAATACCTCTTCAACACTAGCCACAACTTCTTCAACAACATCGATATAATAGTAAAATTGATATTCCTCAGGTTGTTTCATAGACTTGCACACAATGAAAGTCACTTCCTCATTATTCATCCTAAACTTGAGTTCTCAACACTCAACATCCACCAATAGTCTACCGGTAGCAAAAAATGGTCTCCCCAAGATGATTCGTATTTCAATATCTAACTCATAGTCAAGTATAACAAAATTTGCATGAAGATAAATGATGTGTTATCAAAATACAATACTTTTGATGCTTAAAACTTGGAATTTTGTGTGTTCTCAAAGCAATGTTAGTAGATTTGATGTGTTTTTATGTTTGTTTTACAGGATTGTAGGGTTGACGTGATTTTAGCACAAAGTGTGTTGAAAGTACAGTTTTTGGTGATCCACAGAACCCTTTACGAGTTGTGGAAGATTTCATAGGCCATAGAAGTGGGGCCATTACAAATTCCAGTGAAGAGTGATTTTCTAAATAATATTCTACGAGTATGCAGATGAGCCATAAAGCAATCAACGAGTCATAGAGTTGAAGCCATTTTGTGAGGATAAAAAATTAGAGATTTGCTAAAAAGGTTATAGACAAAGCCCTCCATGAGCAATAAAGTTTTATATGGCCCATAGATGTATCTCTTAGAAGATGCTTCAGTAGTACAGAAGACAATCCATGAAACCCCGACTACAAGACGTGTAACATTATATGGCCCATAGAAGTTTCATGTAGAACACACTTACCCAACACATGAGTATATCTAAGAATGGTCCAAGTTGATCTGAACTATGCTAAAAATGAGGAGAAACCAGAGGTGCCAATTGAGAAAAGGTTGGGCGTCGACACTCTGGAGGCAGTAATAATGAAATTTAAAATTCATGGTATCCTTGACTACGAGGAGACAGTGAAAGCCCTGGGAGTATCTACTTTCATTAAATGTCAAGCTAAGCTTGAATTAGACATAAATAATTAAGAATCGCCTCCCACAAAACCATTTTTAGCAGATCCATTGGTGTTGGAATTAAAGGTCCTTCCATCCCATCTGAGATATGTGTTTTTAGGTACTAATAACACACTACCTATCATAGTTTCAATAGATGTGGAGAACAAAAAGGTGAATGCATTAATCGCAGTATTCCAAGAGTTTAAGAAGGCTATCGGATGGACCATAGCAGACATCATTGGTATTCCACTGGGGGTATGTACTCATAAAATTCAACTGGTCAAAGGATACAAGCCGAGTGTTGAACATCTAAGGCAAATCAACTCACCCATATAGGAGGTCATGCAAAAAGAAATCATCAAGTTGTTGGACGTAAGTGTAATATATCCAATTGCTTATAGTGAATGGGTAAGCCCGGTCCAGTGTATTATAAAGAAGGGACGCATCACAATGGTTCCAAATGTGCCTAGTTAATTGATATAGATGTGACAAGTGATAGGATTGGGGTGTGTATGGACAATAGAAAGCTCAATGCCTTGATAGACAAAGATCACTTCCCTATGACATTCATGGATCAGATGCTGGATTGCTTGTCAGGAAAGGGTGGGTATTGCTTTGTTGATGGTTACTCGGGCTACAATCAGATCTCCATTAATCTAGAGGATCAAGAAAAAATAGCATTCACATTCCCCTATGGAACCTTTGTATTTAAAAGGACGTCATTTGGGTTATGCAATGCACCAACAACATTCTGGAGATGCATGATATCTATCTTCTCAAACATGGTAGAGGAAACTATTGAGGTGTTCATGGATGACTTTAGTATGGTGGATGAATCATTTGAAGATTATTTAAAGTACTTTCATGAGATGCGAAAAATGCCATTTGGTTTTGAATTGGGAAAAGTGTCACTTCATGGTAAAGAAAGGTATTATGTAGGGGTACAAAATCTCTAGAAAAGGAATTGAAGTGGGAAGAGCTAAAGTAGAAGTGATTGAAAAGATTCCTTTACCCATCTCTGTGAAAGGTATGAGAAACTTTCTGGGCCATGCAGGATTTTATCGACAATTTATCAAGGACTTATCAAAGATCGCACAACCCCTGTGCAAGCTACTTAAAAAGAAGACTAAATTTGTGTTTGATGATGGATGCTTAAAAATGTTCGAGAGGCTAAAACAAAAGTTAATTTCATCTCCTATCATTGTTGCTCCAGGACTGGTCAAAGCCCTTCGAGATAATGTGATTCAAATGATGTGGCACTAGGTGTGGTATTAGGACAACACCGAGATAAGATCCTACATCCTATATATTACACCAGCAAAGCCCTAAATACAACACAAAAAAACTACACTGTTATAGAACATAAGTTACTTGCAGTGGTCATTGCGTTTGAAAAATTCAGATCTTACCTCTTGGGAACCAAAGTTACTGTACATACTGATCATTCAACATTGTGGTACTTAATGGAAAAAAAGGACACAAAATCATGATTAATTTGATTGGTGTTACTTCTTCAAGAGTTTAACTTTGATGTGATTGATAGAAAGGGGACCAAGAATCAAGTTGCTGATCCCCTATCGATATTAGAGGATGATGCTATGGCAAAGTTTGACGATGGGGTCGAGATTGACGATTCCTTCCTTGATGAGAAAGTGCTAGCGCATCACATGACTTGATACCATAGTTAGCAAATTTTGCAAACTATTTGGTTAGTGACATTGTACCACCAAATTTGACTACTCACCAGCGCAAAACAAGTTCATGTCTGATGTGAGAAAGTTCTTTTGGGATGACCCATACTTGTTCTGATTATGTACAGATGGGATTATTTGTTGTTGTATTCTTGCGAGTGAAATGATGAGCATCCTAGAGACATGAAACTCATCCTTAGTAGGTGGGCCTCACAGTGGAGTTCAAACAATACATAAGATCTTACAGTGTGGCTATTATTGGGCAACCATCCCCCAAGATGCCCACAACTATGCTAAAACTTATGATAGATGCTAGAGAGAAGGTGGTGTTTCCCGCAAACACAAGATCCCTCTAAACCTATTATGGTAATCAAATTACTTGATTTATGGGGGAGAGAAAAAAGTACATTCTAGTGGTTGCAGACTATGTATGAAAGTGGGTAGAGGTAGTGGCACTTTCCAACAGTGAAGGTAAAAATGTCACAATATTTTTGAAAAAAGAATATCTTCACAAGGTTTGGTACCCCTAGAACGATTATCAACAATGGAGGTTCTTATTTATGCAATAGGTTATTTAAATCTCTACTAGAAAAATATGGGTTGAAACATAAAGTGGCAACCCCTTACCAGCCCTAGATAAAGGGGCAAGTAGAAGTGTAAATAGGGAGAGAAAACATATTTTGTCAAAGACTGTGAATGCAAACCGGACTGATTTGTCATAAAAGCATGATGATGTATTATAGGAATATCAGAATACATGAAAAACTCCCATAGGTATGTCCTCTTATGAACTTGTATTTGGTATATCCTGCCATCTACCAATGGATCTTGAACACAAGGCGATGTGGGCACTCAAAAGTTGAATTTGGAATGAAGTGATATGGTAACTTCAAGGATGAACTAATTAAATGAACTGGATGAGTTTCTCTTAAAGGCATATGAGAGTTCAGCCCTGTATAAACAACGGATGAAGCTACAACATGATTGTCGCATTAAAAATCACCAGTTTGCACTAGGAGATTTGGTATTACTTTACAATTCTTGATTTAGGTTATTCCCTAGGAAACTCAAATCTAGGTAGGGTTGGGGCCTTTTAGAGTAGAACATGTCTTCGACCAAGGAGAAATTGAGTTGGAGAAAAGAAATGGTGCAATATTTAATGTGAATGCCCAAAGAGTCAAACAATATCTTGGCAATGTTGAAGAAAATAAGACAGTGGAGTCACGGACACTTGATGAAGTCTAAGTAATCAAGTAGTCCAAGTCGTGTCGTGACACTAAATCAGGTGCTACTTGAGAGGCAACCCAAGAAGATAGCGCCGCGTAGGCGCCCAGGTATATTTTCTTTTGACCCTGTTCTTTGTTTTGATGTTCTGTGTGCATTGGGGACAATGCACATATTGTTCGATGGGGTGTGGGTAGTTATGTGCCTCAGTGAAGTCTGAGTAACCTTGGCCTATAACTATCACAATTTTTTCTTCCAAAGGGTTTTCTTGCCTGTGATCTTTTTCCTTGAGGATATTTACTTTATGTTAAACCAATATGTTTAGTATGTTTATGTAAAAACTCGAAAATTTTCAAACATTCCTTATGGTTAGCCTTATATGATGTACTACTAGTCATGGTTGAGTTTTGGTAGCCACGGGTTGAGTTTAAGTGGCCGAACGCAAAGCGGGTCAGTTGGTTTCCTGGAGAGGTCATTTGGGCAGTGTACTTCAAACTGTCATAACTTTATATGAGGGTAAAATAGTGTGGGAAACTATATATAAAATTAATTCTATTGGAGTTAACTTCGTAGCTCAACTAGCTTTACTCGATACGTAGTTCGGATGAGGAATTTATGGCCAAAACAGTGGGGTTGCCTAAAATTCTGAAGACGTTGGAGATAGGCTCTGAAAAGTGGCCAAGGATAAGGACACGGTCCGTGAAACTTGTCACGGTCCGTGTGGGGTGTCGTGTGGCGGTCCAATGGTCTAGGGGTAACTAGGAACCACCCTATGAAGCAAGTCATAGGCTACGGACCACCAAACGGTCCATGAGCCATTTGACGAGCCGTCAAGGGCCTCGTCTGGTGGGGCAGTGTCTTGGCCAGGCTGTGGTTTGCCTAGGAGGCTAAGTTAAGCCTCACGGGACCAGGAGACGGCCAGTCAACCTTCAAACAGTCCATCAAACCGTTCGTCAAGTGAACCAGAAAGTCCTCCGAGAGTTCGCATAGAAAATTGGCTAAGTGTTATTTGATGGAAGGGTAAGACATTTTGGGTGAAACTTTGACTAAACTATAGCAGCCGTGTGGCACTATTTCCAGTTAAAATTTCCATTTTATTAATGGTAATTTCGTGATTTAACATTTCCTTAAACCCCCTTTTGGTGTTTTAAGGTTTCCTGAGCCCCTTAAACAATCCCCAAACCCTCATTCATCCATTCAAAATCTCTTACACTCACTTTGGAAATTCTAAAATCCTCTTGGCCTCCGTTGAAGAAAGCTTGAAGAATTTGGGGAAGACAACCTTGACCAAGTTTGACCTTGCAATTTTTTGGTGAAATTAAGGTATGTGGGACTTGATTCAAGGATCCTCTTTCATCCTTGAAGACCCTATGAACCGTAACTCTTTTAAATTTGATTTAAGCTTCAAATTAAGTTATGGGTTCTTCTGTCACGACCCAGATAGGGGGACTAGATGTGACATGGTGAAAGAGGACCCGAAGACCCTCGATCAATCCATCATAGCATCATTACACTGATCATCAGTTCGGAAACGCGTAAGCTAAAACATGTAGCACATAAGATCTAAGGATTTGGGGACTTGGGAATCAAGCTATGGGGACAACACGACAAAGGGAGGAGCATGCTTGCATATAGCACATAGTCATACATCATAAATAACATTCAAGACATTATCATAACATGAGAACATAATCATGTGACATGTCAAATAACATCATATATATATATAAGCAAAGATCCCATGATACAAGCTAAATGTAAAAGAGTAAAGATTTGTCCAAACATGTCTCTACATAGATGAGCGGGGCCTCGACAATCTTTAAGGCTCACCCTCAAGTCAAGAAAGTAAATACATGAAAATAAAGGTAGATAGAAGGTGGCTATTACCCTTTAACAATAGGGCTCACCACTAACAAGTCTTCAATATAAAATCAAGCGTCGTCCGGGAGAATGTAGAAATCACCCTCGTCCCCTATATGGTTAGAATATGTAGAAAAGAATATGGGTTAGCACAATTAAGTACTAAGTATGCGGGCATGCAATGCATATGACAAGTATAGCATGACCAAGCAATATGACAAGGGAACAATATATGAAAGGATTGCATGTAGCCAAAGTGTAGCATAACAATATGCTATGCCATGATGTATGAGAATGAAAATCCTATTTTTCATATATAGCGGGGATGTAACCTCAACCGACAACATGGGCGACCCGAATGAGTCACTACCCGGATCCAACCTACTTTCCAAGTAGAGCTCATGACACCCTTAAATAAGGGATAAACCATGACATGAAATCCCTTCCGGATATTTATATACCCATGGTGGCACATGGTTTGAAGAAATAGGCAGGGCCTCTAAGTACCCCATTTGGCCACCTACTCCATCGGTACTAGTCTCATCCCACGAAAATACGTACATATATATATATACATGCTTCATGTAAAACAAGACACAATATTCTTTGGAAATCATGCATTACTAGTCATGTCAAAACATTTGTTCAAAAATCATGTTCATGCTTAGGCCATAGGCCACATGAGTTTCAAGAAAATATTTCATGAACATTCCATGTCAATGCAAGGGAGTAGCTCATCTACATGGGATTGCAAGCAAGCATCAAAACATGTTGGTGCAAAGCACCCATTTTGCTCAAAGAGCCATGGCATGGGACATTGTGATCTCAAGTCATAAACATTACATGAACATGAGTTTCAATCAAGAGTTTCCATCATGGGTTCCATAGGAACAAAATCACATG
>JBCEWC010016750.1:0-12917 GCA_038996855.1 Solanum aculeatissimum
TAAGGGAGGTTATCATGAGTGAAGCTCATAATTCCCAATATTCTATTCATCCGGGATCTACTAAGATGCATCGGGACCTAAGAGAAGTGTATTGGTGGCATGGCATGAATAAGGACATAGCAAAGTTTGTGTCGGAATGTCCGAATTACCAACAAGTGACGGTGGAACACCAAAGGCCCGACGGGCTGACCCAAGATATTGAAATTCTTACTTGGAAGTGGGAGGATGTGAATGTGGATTTTGTGGTTGGGTTACCCCGTTCTCATAAACAGTTTGACTCAATATGGGTGGTTGTTGACCGAATGACTAAGTCGACTCACTTCTTACCGGTTAAGACTACCTGTAGTGCCGAAGAGTATGCTAAGATGTATATCCAGGAGTTGGTAAGGTTACATGGTATACCGAGATCTATCATATCGGATCGTGGTACTCAATTTACTTCTCACTTTTGGAGATCGTTTCAAAAGGGGCTTGGCACTAGAATTAAATTGATCACCGTATTTCATCCTCAAACCGATGGACAAGCTGAGAGGATAATTCAAACCTTGGAAGACATGCTAAGGGATTGTGTGTTGGAGTTCAAGGAAAATTGGGATGGCCATCTACCGCTTATCGAATTTTCCTACAATAATAGTTTCCATGCTAGTATCGGTATGGCTCCGTTCGAAGCTTTGTATGGTAGGAGGTGTAGATCCCCGGTAGGGTGGTTTGAAGTAGGTGAGGTGGCATTGTTGGGCCCAGACTTGGTTATCGAGGCCATGAAAAAGGTGAAGTTGAATAGGGAGAGGTTGAGGACGGCTCAAAGTCGCCAAAAGTCCTATTCAAATATTAGGAAAAGAGATCTCGAATTTCATGTGGGTGATTGGGTTTATGTGAAAGTATCTCCTATGAAAGGCATAATGCGATTTGGCAAAAAGGGCAAGTTGAGCCCTCGGTACGTGGGACCTTGTGAGGTGGTTAAACGAATTGGCAATGTGGCTTATAGGTTGGATTTTCCTTCGGAGATGAGTTCTGTTCACCCAGTGTTCCATGTTTCAATGTTGAGGAAATTGATTGGTGACCCTAAGGCAATTACACCTTTAGAGGGCATGACGGTTGAGGAGAAATTGACTTATGAAGAGGTGCTGGTTGAGATCTTGGATAGGCAAGTCAAGCAACTTCGCAACAAGGAGGTAGCTTCGGTTAAGGTACTTTGGAGGAACCAACAAGTGGAGAGCGTGATGTGGGAGGCGGATCCGAACATGATGAAGCGATACCCTTATCTTTCCCAATCTACACAAGCCTAAGGTACTAGGTTTTATATTTTCTAATGGTCCTAATTCTTTAATTCTTGAGTTTCCTAACATTGCATGCATACATGAACACGAAAATGATTTGAATGAGTCTTTGATATGAGTTTTAATGATTTTGAAAAAATGATGCATGGTCCATTATAAGTTATGTTAGTAATGTTTCTTGCTTGGTTGAATCCTTCAAGCCTTGCTCTAGCCCATTCGAGGACGAATATTTCCAAGAGGGAGATGATGTAACGACCCAAAACTTTTTGAACTTCATAGTGGTTGATCAAGGTCTATCTTAAACCTGTTTTGGTTGGCTAGTGACCATCATGGGTGTTACTTATGTGGCCATGTTCAAAGGAATCACGTTGGTTAAGTTTGCTTGACATTTTGTGGAAGTACTGACTTTGAATAGCTATATATCTTGGTACGAGATAAACTGTGTGGACTACAACCTCTCAAAACGAAGCTCTTCAAGTTATCTTCGCAACGTAATTAGTTTCACTCAAATCAAAGTTTGGATGTGAAAGTTATGACCGTTGCGGTGAGACTGTTTGTGCACGAAAGCGTTCTAGAAAGGAAAGGCCAAAATTGGCTAAGACAGGGCCACACAGAGGGACCAAGGACCGTGTGGGATTTCACGGCCCATGAGCCTATCCATGGGTTGATCCAGAGTGTGGGCTAGTTATTGGACCAAGGCCCCGAACCAAGTGAGGCTCCGCGGACCACTTTACGGTCCATATGATGCCTCACAATTTGTGGGGCATCCGTGGAGTGGTCCATAGAGTTACTTGGACCCTGGGCCAGGACTCCGAGCCAAGTGAGGCTCCACGGACCAGTTCACGGTCCGTGTGATGCCTAACGAACCATGAGCCAACTGTGGAGTGGTCCAGAAAGTTCCCAGGATTTGCAAGCCAAGGCCGTGACCAAGTGTAGCCACACGGTTGGGTTCACAGACCGTGGACCATTGTACGGCCGTGTAATTGTTCTACCTCTCCAGTTCCAGTTATTTTCTCTGTCTTATTCATGGTTAAATTTTAATTTTAATTGATCCTAAGTCCATTTTAGTCTTTATAAACTCCCCTAAAACCCCTGAATTGAACCCTAATCACTCTTAATTCAAGCAATCTCTTAAATCTCTTCAAAACAATCTCCCTATTTTCTCTCAACCTCCATTGAAGGCAAGCTTGGAAACTTGGAGAAATTTAATTCTCCTTCAGATTCTACTTATTCTTCTTGAGTAAATAAAGGTATGTGGAATTGATTCATGGTTATTCTTTCAACCATGAAGATCCAAAACTCCTCTCTTCAATTTTGATGAATTTTGGCTTCCATTGGAATGGAGTCTTTTAATTTATGAATGTTTTACTTCAATTAAAGTGTGGGCTGTGTTAATTTATTTATTTCAAAGTGGATTGAGCCCCTTATTGATGATTTCCATTAATTTTATGATGTTTCAAGAATGCATGTCCCCTTGGTTCTTCAAATCAAGTATGGGTATTAAGAATTTTGCTTTAAATTAATAATTCCATTATGCTTGGGATGTGAAATTTTTATATTGATGATTTAAATGATGATATCCCATACCCATGCTACTCTTGATCATCAATGCATTGCATTCATGAGCATGAAAGACTTGTTATGATGAAACTCTTGATAAGGGTTTGGCCCTCATGTTATGATATGATATGGGAAATGACTAAAGGTGATCACATAAAGTCTATGTTATGGCTCTTTGAGCAATTATGGGTGTTTACACTATTATGATATGAAATTATATGTTATGTTATGATAAGGCATGATATGATATGCTATGTAGATGAGCTACTCCTATTGCATTGGTTTTGGAAAACTCTTGTTTGTCTTTTGAGCCTAAGTATGGAAAGACTTGAATTATGATTTGGCTTATAGCCCATTTATGCATTGGTTGAACGAAATTCAAATCTCCATTTTGAAGGCTTGTATATGTATATATATTTCCATGGGATGAGATTTAACATCGAGGGATTGGAGTCGGGGTGGACTATCTCCAAGGATCCATACTTCTTTTCGTCAAACCATGTGCCACCATAGGTTATCTCCCTTTATGGGATTGACTTGTTATGTATCCCCTTGTTTAAGGGTTGACTAGGGATCTACCTGACAAATAGTCCAATTCCAAGTAATAGCTCGCTTGGTCTCTCATGTTGTCGGTTGAGGTCATATCCCTGCTATGATATGTAGGTTTGCACTTTATGCATCACGACATGACATGGCATATTATTATGATATAAATTTCTTTGGCTATGTGCACTCCTTCCCCTACCATGTGTGCCCTTGTCATCTAGCCTCGTCGTAGGATCATGTGCACTTGCATGACATACCCGCATACTTAGTGCATTATATGTGCTAACCCATACTCTATGTCTACATGTTCTAATCATGTAGGGAATAGGGATGACTTCCTTCTACCGTTGGACATCTAGTAAAGACTTTGAAGTGCTGCTTGTGGTGAGCCTATTACTCAAAAGGCAATACCCAATTTCATCTATCTTACGTCTTTAGTTTATGTTATTTTATCTTATGACTTGAGGGTGAGCCGGGAATATGTTGAGGCCCCGTCTCATCTTATGTAAAGGAATTGGTGGACATATCAAACTCTATTGTTCGTTATGCTATATGTTAAATGAAATGATATGACGACCTATGTTCGGCAATGGTTCCTTTTGTTATGCTTTCGTTTTCACTCATGTTATTGTGATTATTGGATAGTAAATGTGCTTGTGTGGAAAGTCCCTAACCCTTCTTGCCCCCATAGCTTGAGTCATACTTACCCGCCCCTTAGAACGTAATTGCTATGTGCTTTGTGATTCATGCTTATCTTATCCCCGACAACATTCCCATAGCTTGAGTCCAAAGCCCCAAAATCCCTTAGACTTATTTGTTATTTGCTACTTTTACACGTTTCTGAACCGATGATGTGTGTGATGATGCTAAGATAGCTTGATCGAGAACTCTCTGGTTCTCCTTCGCCAGGTCACATCTAGGCTCTACTCTCGGGTTGTGACAAAGATGGTATAAGAGCCCTAGATTTTTAAATGATCATCGAAGTCCAACATGCCGTGTCAAGTAAAGTCTTGTTCATTGGTGTGCATACTTAGTGCATTATATGTGCTAACCCATACTCTATGTCTACATGTTCTAATCATATAGGGAATGGGGACGACTTCCTTCTACCGTTGGACGTCTAGTAAAGACTTTGAAGTGTTGCTAGTGGTGAGCCCTTTACTCTAAGGGCAATACCCAATTTCATCTACCTTATGTCTTTAGTTTATGTTATTTTATCTTATGACTTGAGGGTGAGCCCAAAATATGTTGAGGCCTCATCTCATCTTATGTAGAGGCATTGCTGGACATATCAAACTCTATTATACGTTATGCTATATGTTAAATGTAATGATATGATGACCTATGTTCGGTAATGGTTCCTTATGTTTTGCTTTCGTTTCCTCTCATATTATTGTGATTATTGGATTGAGAATGTGCTTATGTGGAAAGTCCCTAACCCTTCTTGCCCCCATAGCTTGAGTCATACTTACTCTCCCCTTAAAACGTAATTGCTATGTGCTATGTGATTCATGCTTATCCCATTCCTGACAACATCCCTATAGCTTGAGTCCAAAGCCCCAAAATCCCTTAGACTTATGTGTTATTTGCTACTTTTACACGCTTTTGAACTGATGATGTGTGTGATGATGCTAAGATGGCTTGATCAGAGAACTCTCTGGTTCTCCTTCGTCAGGTCACATCTAGGCCCTACTCTCGGGTTGTGACAAAAATGGTATTAGATTCCTAGGTTTGTAATTGATCCCCGGAGTCCAACATGCTGCATCAAGTAGAGTATTGTTCATGGGAGTGATGCGTGCCATACCTATGAGTGAGAGGCTATGACGATGTTTTAGGAATTTTCTCACTTCATTGTCCCTTATGTCGTGTTGTGTACTATTTATAAGATTTCCTAAATGTTGGTGTTCTTGTTGCTCTTTCAGAAGATGCCTCCTAGAAGAGCTCCCCTTCCTAGACAGGCTCCTATCCATGAGGAACTTGCCTCTCGTGAGCCTGTGGAGGAACAAGTGACTCACGCTGAATTTTGGAATGTGGTGGCTATGTTAGCCTAAGTGGTGGCTATTCATGTCCGGCCAGCTAATCCCACAAATGGTGGGACTCTAGCTTCTAGGGTGAGAGACTTCACCCAGATGAACCCTCCGAAATTCTTTGGTTCAAAAGTTGATGAGGATGCCCAAGAGTTCATTGATGAGCTCACAAAGGTGTTGACTGTTATGGGTGTCAGTTCTTAGGAGAAGGTTGAGTTAGCTACGTATCAATTGAAGGATGTAGCTCAAGTGTGGTACAATCAGTGGTTGGTGGAAAGAATTAAAGATGTTAAGGTTGATTTGAAGGAATTCAAGTATGCTTTTCTAGATCGTTTCTTCCCTCTTGAACTTTGGGAAGCCAAGATGACTGAATTTATCAACCTCAAGCAAGGCAACATGTCCGTGAGGGAATATTCTCTCAAGTTCACTAAGCTCTCAAAGTATGCTCGTATGTTGGTAGTTGATCCTCATGCAAGGATGCACAAATTCATTTCTGGTGTCTCTGACTTAGTTGTGAAAGAGTGTCGTACCGCCATGCTTATCCGGGACATGGATATCTCCATACTTATGACTTATATTGACCAGATTGAGGGTGAGAAGCTCAAGGAGAGGAGGGTGAACGAATCCAAGAGGGTCCGGTTTGATGGTGGGTTCTCTAACTCTAAGGGTGGTGGCGGATTTGGTCGATTCCAACAAGGCTAAGGTTCGAACATGAAGCTTGCTAATCCAAGTGTGCATCTTCCTAAGGCACAAGTTGGGGGTGGTCCATGAGCTCCCTATTGTGGTCAGCATGGGGGAAGCCATTTGGGCGAGTGTAGGAGGGTTTTGTGTGCTTGCTATCGGCGTGGAAGTATGAATCATAATATTTCCGATTGTCCAAAGAACACCAAGAGGGATCAAGTGACTCTATTGGGTTATGGGCAGCCAAAGGCGCAGGTTGATGGTGTTCCAAAAAATAATAAGTTCTATGCTCTTCATGCCCGGCAGGAGATGGATGTGGCTCCGAACGTCGTCACTGGTATGTTAAAAGTCTTTGATTTTGATGCTTATGCTTTACTTGAACCAAGTGCAAATTTATCTTTTGTGACTCCTCTGTTGCCTGTTAAATTTGGTTTGATTTCTGAAACTTTGAGGGAACGTTATTCAGTGTATTCTCCTGTGGGTGAGTCTATTATTTCCCGGAAAGTGTATCGGGGTTGTCCTGTTTCTGTGTTGTATAAAGTTTTCCCCGGTGATCTTGTAGAGCTTGAGATGTATGACTTTGATGTTATTGTTGGTATGGATTGGTTTCATGCCTCATATGCCACAGTTGATTGTAGAACTAGGCAAGTTAAATTCCAAGTTCCTAATGAGCCCTATTAAAATGGAAGGGTAGTGATTCCATGGTTAGGGGTCGGTTTATTTCTTACCTCAAAGACCGGAGAAGTTACCATCAGTTGAAGGTAAGGGAGTGTGATATTCCAAAGACGGCTTTCCGAACTCGTTATGGGCATTTTGAATTTGAGGTGATGTCGTTTCGTTTGACCAATGCTCCGGCGGTGTTTATAGATCTCATGAATCGGGTGTTCAATCTATTCCTCGACTTGATGATTTCTCCAAAGTTCTTTAATGGATGCAATCTCCTTGTTCCTTAGTTTTTTCACTTGTCTGTTTTGGATCTCAATCGATACTTCTTCGTAACTCAAGTTCTCTTCAACGTTCACATATTCTGAGGGAACTATGGAGTTTGCATCGCCTATGAAATTTCTCAACATCGACACATGAAAGACCAGATGAATCAAATTCATTCCCATAGGTAACTCCAACTCATATGCCACTTTGCCAGCTCTTCTCACCACCTTATACGATCCTATATACTTAGGGCTTAAATTTTTCTATTTGCAAAACCGGATCACACCTTTTATGGGAGACACCTTCAAATAGACCCATTCAACAATGTAAAACTCAAGATCCCTCTTCCTCACATCAAAGTAGGACTTTTGCCTACTTTAGGCCATTTTCAACTTTTCCCTTATAAGTCTCACCTTATCCATCAATCCATGACTAAATTTTGTCCTAGAAAAGCCATTTCACCAAATTCAAACCATTCAATAGGAGATCTACATCATCTACCAATAAATGCCTCAAATGATGCCATCTTGATGCTTGCATGAAAACTATTATTGTAGGTAAACTCGATGAGAGGAAAATGCTCATCCCAACTCCCCTTGAACTCAAACACACAAGCTCTCAACATATCTTCCAATATTCTAATAGTTCTCTCGGCTGTCCCATTGGTTTTGGGATGGAAGGCAGTACTTAACTTCACCTTAGTACCAACACCCCTTTGAAAAGATTTCCAAAAATAGGAGCTAAATTGAACACCACAATCCAATATGATGGATAATGGAATCACATGCAACCTCATCAATTCTCTGATATACAAGTAAGTAGTCTTTGGTGCTGAATGTCATTTTTTGGCGGGTAGGAAGTGAGTAGACTTTGTCATCCGATCCATTATCACCCATATGGAATCAAAGTGCTTCTTGGTCTTAGGAAACCTCACTAAAAAGACCATATTGAATTCTTCTCACTTCCAAGTAGGAATATCAATATCTTGAGATAGGCCACCCTACCTTTGTTGCTTAATCTTAACTTGTTGGCAATTAGAACATTCAGACACAAACTTGGCAATGTCTCTTTTCATTCCATTCCACCAATAGACCTCCCTTAAATCTCTATACATTTTTGTAGAATCGAGATGAATAGAATAAGAAGAGTTGTGATCTTGCAATATCAACTTCTTCAACTCACTATCATTTGGCACACACAATCTCTCTTAATATCTGAGTGAACCATCTCCCCTTTGTCAGAAAATATCTATCTTTCTTTCCTTCACCAAGGCTTTCAATTCAACTAAGGTGGGATCAAGGTCTTACTTGGACTTAATATCCTTAATCAAAGAAGATTCAGACCCATGTAGCTTCATCACACCACCACTTCCAAATTCATTCAACCTCATTCCCAACCTAGCTAACCTATGGACTTCTTTAGACAACTCTTTTTCCCATCATATTCTATGTAAGACACACTACCTATTGAAACTTTATTGAGAGTGTCGACTTCCACATTGGCTTTGCCTGGGTAGTACTTCACACTCATATCATAGTCTTTGAGAATCTCTAACCACCTTCGTTGCCTCAAATTAAGATCTTTTTTGGTGGACACATGTTGAAGGCTCTTGTGATCGGTGAAGATATTTACATAAACCCCATATAAATAGTGACACCAAATTTTTAAAGCAAATACTATGGCCACAAGCTCTAGATCATGAGTTGAGTAGTTCTTCTCATGTACCTTCAATTGCCTTGAGGCATCGACAATCACCTTACTGTGTTGCATCAACACACACCCCAACCCAATCCTTGAAGCATCACAATAGACAACAAACCCATCATTTCCTTTCATCAAGGTTAAGATTGGAGCTAAAGTTAGTTGACCCTTCAAGGTTTGAAAACTCTTCTTATGCTCATTCATCCACACAAACTTTGATTTTTTTCGAGTCAACTTGGTCAACGGGGACAAAATGGAGGAGAAATCTTTCACAAACCTTTCGTAGTATCCAACTAGGCCTAAGAAACTCCTAATATCCATAGGAGTTAATGGCCTTGGCCAATATCTCACAGTTTCCATCTTCTTAGGATCAACCTTGATACCATTACTTGATACCACATGCTTAAGGAATACAACCTCACTTAGGGTGGTAAAATTAAACTCAACCCGCTCAACCTGCCCAACCCGTTGAAGTTTGGGCGGGTTAATAACTCACCCATTTATTAGTTCAACCCATCTCCATCCAACTGGTTTCAACTCATTTAAAATTAGGTTGATATTCGATCTGAATTGACTTGAGGAAGATCTTGTCAAAAATATTTTTAAAATACTTTTTTCTAATTTGATATGTTTTATATAATCAAAATAAAAAAATATAATTTAAGTAAGTACTAAAATATTAAAAAAGAAGAAATAAAGTAAGTAAAACTTAGTAAATGTTGGGCCGGGTTAAATATTGTCTCTCTCTATAACCTATTACTCTGCTCGTTTTGACCCAAGCAAATTTGGGTTGGATTGGGTCTTGACCCGTTTATTTTCTTGACCCATTATAACTCGCATAAATTTGACCCAACCCGCCCAATTGCCACCTCTAATCTCACTTAGCCAAAATTCACATTTGTTGAATTTTGCAAAGAACCTTTGCTCCCTCAAAGTTTGTAACACCACCCTTAAGTGCTCCATATGTTCCTCCTCACTCCGGAAGTAGCTTAGGATATCATCAATAAACACCACTATGAACATGTCAAGGTAGGGCTTGAACACCCTATTCATAAGGTCCATGAATATAACCAGTGCATTAGTGAGTCTAAAAGGCATTACCATAAATTCAAAGTGACCATACCTATTCCGAAAAATCATCTTAGAAATGTCACTCTCTGTTACCCTTAATTGGTGATATCCGTACCTCAAATCAACCTTGGAGAAATGCGTCACCCTTGCAATTGGTCAAACAAGTCATCTATTCTTGGGAATGGATGATTGTTCTTAATAGTGACCTTGTTGAGTTGCCGGTAATCTATGCACATGTGCAGTGACCCGTTCTTTTTTCTTACAAACAAAATCAGAGCACCCCATGGAGACCTACTAGGTCTGATAAAATCCTTTTACAACAAATATTTCAATTGCTCCTTTAATTTTTTCAACTCCGCGGGAGTCATTCTATAAGGAGTAATTGAGATAGGTTGAGTGTCGGGTAGGAGGTCTATGCCAAAGTCTATTTTTCTTTCGAGAGGAACACCCAGTATCTCATCCAGAAAGACATTGGCAAACTCATTAACTATGGAGACTGATTCAAGGGAAGGGACTTTGGAAGTTACATCTTTTACCCTCACTAGATGATATATGCATCCCTTTAAGATCATTTTCTTAGCGTTTAGAAAGGAAACAAATTGACCTTTACATGAAGAGTTTCTACCCTCCCACTTAAGAAAAGTCTCATTTGGAAATTGGAACTTGACTCTACGAGTTCTACAATCGATGGAGGCATATACAACATGTGTCACATCCCAAAAAAGGGGGGAGATACGACTGACATTCAATACCGTCATTGGCCAAGTAAGCCACTGAACATGCTAGCTAACTAATCTAGGGGGCCAAAGGATCAGGCAGCATAACAACTGAAAAACTAAGCCTGGAACATTTAAGTCATGACCTGGTGAAAAATAAATCATGTACATCAAGATAGGTAAATCAAAATGATAAAGTACTAGCTAGCCGATGAGGCTGCAACAACAAAGGTACATGCACACACCCATATCCATACATGTTAGACCTATTGTTGGAGACTAAAAAGTTGCAAAGGAACCAACCCAGAATAACATGTCCATAATAGTCTCTAAGAGTGTCACTAACACTGTCGGGATAGAGCCCCGACCATACCCAAATATGCAATAAAAAGTAAGCATCCTGTGAAAGCTCCAAGAAGAGGTGGAGCTTACTAACTCACAACTGAATTGGGCTCCTAGTGGAGGGGTCGATCAAAATTCCTACCTGAACTTGCACATACGAAACAAAATGTAGTGTCCCTAGACAACAGGACGTCAGTACGAATAAACATGTACTGGTATGTAAGGCAAAAAGTAAAATCATGGATAATTATAGTAAAAAGAGTAATGGAAATACCACTTATAATCAAAACTCAGATAACCTTCATGGCCAACTCTCAACCTCCTAGTGATCAAATGTGCATGGTATGCTCGAGTAATCGCATGTTCTGAATACATATATATAGATACAAATGCATGACATACCCAATCAAATGCTAGCAATGGTGGTCCTTTTCGGTAGCTAACCAACATCATATTTACTAACCTGTGGCCATCTGTATAATATACATATATATAATCATTTGGGAAAATAGGCCCCATACCTCCAATTATAGCTTGAAGTCCATAGATAACGTGCCATGTATGATATGAATATTGAATGCACATAGTAGGCCATAGAAAGAATTTAGCCAATCTTGACTCATTGTTACACTTATTCTCATAGCATCATAATTATTGTCGTAGCATATACACATGACTCGTGGGATCTTATATGTCTTTTGAATAAGTTTAGGAACTTAACTCAACATTTAAAATGAAACCTTAACTTTGAAAAATTTGATAAAGGTGTTTCACATAATGCTTATATTTGGTTCCATGCTAATTTGTAAAAGAAAGTATTTAAAAAGAATCAAGCGCCTTAGTAGTTTAAATAGGAGCATTATACCGGAGATTATTGGAAATCAACTTGTTACTTTCCAAGTTCTTCAACTATGGTTTTAGTATGGAAGAAGGACTGATTATGAACACGACATTTTCCTCGTAATCTGCCTTTATTTGTAGTGACACCACACCAAGAAGAGCAACACCTCAAACATATGGACAGGTAGTCAGGAAAGCCAATAAATTGATATATAGATATTGAATGTTCAGTTTAAGCGAACGAATGGAATGTCAATCCAATATCATCATGAAAACAATTCAGCTACAATCCCAATGCCTTTTACAAAAGGTCTTTCTAGCAACAAAATAGTAAAATATCACGTTTGACGTTTTGGAAATTTCTCATATTACGTGCTAAAAGGAGGGACAGAGCTCAACCTTAACATACCTTTCCAACGAACGTCCAAATACTTAAAGTTTCTTCACAGGAATTGTTCCTTATGTCCTAAGCTTCACAACCACTATATATACGCAACTTATACACACCTATAAATAGTCCATAATTGAGCATTAATCGACAGATTTGTCATATAGCATTCACGCAAGGAAACTTCTGTGGAACTTAATAAAAATGACCGTAAAAGAGTTTAGGTTCCAAGTTGATTTTCTCAAATATAATGTAATATTTTCATTTATGTCATTTTAAATATTTTTAATGGATTTTTCTTTAAATAATAAAATAAAATGTATTCGAGTATTTTAATTTTCGCTGACTAATTTCTTATGAATTATTATATCTTTTTTTTAAAGTTTGACCAAGATATTATGCTATTTTCTTAACATAACCTTTTGAAGTTAGAATTTTTAACAAGTTCAATAATACAATATATGTATATGTATACGTCATACACAAGGTATATATTTTTTATCTTAGTTTTCTCTATACGTGGTGTATCATTTTATACAGTCATATTACTGTTCTTATCTTTTGTCATTTTATGAATATTATTTATTTATAGATAAAATATAAAAAAAATTTCCATACTATATTTTTTACTACAATATATAGTTATTGTCATTTTATCAAACACATAAACAAAACAATACACTCCGTATATTTTTGTCAACATACATAAATATATTTTATTGCAAGTTTTATCTAACATTTCAATATATTTTTTTATATTGGCTTATTTATTTTATGTTATTTTAGTTATTTATCTTACTTTAAAATCCCATTTTTATTTAACTTTTACTCAAATTAC
>JBCEWC010016751.1:0-12916 GCA_038996855.1 Solanum aculeatissimum
TATAATGGATTAAATCATTATAAAGTGAGCAGCAAATTGAGAACATGGGTTGGACCCACTTCCCTTTATTTTTCTATGATGGATTTAATTAAAATTACTAACTAACCCTTCATAAAAAAAATAATTTGAAAAGGGTTGTTACAGATCACTTCAGAATCATTAATGGGTAGTTCCAACTACTTAGCATGGGCTTCCTCGGTTGAATTATGGTGCAAAGGTCAAGGTGTGCACGACCACTTAACAACCAATGCTTGTGTGGTAGATGAAAAGAGAAAGGCTACTGAGGAATCTGCAACAACCAAAGCACAATGGGAGAAGGTGGATGCTCAATTGTGTAGTCTCCTATGGCGAGCTATTGATTCCAAGTTTATGCCCTTGTTTCGCCAATTCCAGACATGTTATTCAGTTTGGGAAAAGGCTCATGCCCTTTATACTAATGACATATCTCGATTTTATGATGATCCCTAGAGATATAGAAGGTTAGTTGGGAAGTTAAACTCCCTTATTGTGACTCGTCCAGTTATTGCTTTTGCAATAAGTGGTGTTAGCCAATTCATATTTGCAACTACAGTCACACATGAGGAAGCATTGGAACAAATTTTATGTTACTCGAAAAGAGCTCTTGAAATTTATATGCTGTATAACAATCATGACCATACCCATGTTGAGTGTGTTGAGTGTTCTACAGATGCAAATTGGGCTGGATCCAAAATTGATACGAGATCTATTACTCGCTATTGTGTCTTTGTTAGAGGAAACCTAGTATCATGGAAAAGTGTGGTATCTCCTTCCAGGTGTAGAACTTGATTATAGAGCTGTCATAATTTCACACGGGGGATTATGTGGATACATCTTGTTTTTACTGAAATTGGGTTGCAACATCCTACTACATCAAAACTGTGGTATGATAATCAAGTTGCTCTTATATTGCCTCAAATCCGGTGTATCATGAAATAACTAAGTATATCAAGGTTGATTGTCATTTTATTCGTGAGAAGATTAAGGAAAACTTGATTTCCACTAGCTACTTGAAGAAAAGACAACAACTACTTTATTCACAAAGGCATTGGATGGAGCTCAAGTTAGCTATTTGTGTAACAAGTTGGGCATGATCATATTTATGCTCTATCTCGAGGGAGAGTGTTATAGAATATTATGGGAGAGTGTTATAGAATATTATAGGATATTGTAAAATATTCTCTAGCCTTACGCAACCACTAGCTAAGTCATAGGAGAGGTTTGTAGGATATTTACTTACCTTTGACAAAACCTTTAGTAATGTATATATATTGTAATGATCCAAGTCTACACCCTAAATGTGACCGGCACTTGGATCACATGTGACCCCAAGCAGACCCTTGGTATTGGTATGTCGCTAATGAATAACTGAACAATCTACATAATGCAAGCGGAAGCCGAAACATGACTAACTAGAAAGATGCTAAAATTTGAGACACAATGAAATAACCGCAATTCTATGGAAAATTACTGAACAACTAATGACCGAATGTATGCCTCTAATGGCTGGAATGAAATAAATGAATAACTGAACAATCTACATAATGCAAGCGGAAGCCGAAACATGACTAACTAGAAAGATGCTTAAATTTGAGACACAATGAAATAACCGCAATTCTATGGAAAATTACTGAACAACTAATGACCGAATGTATGCCTCTAATGGCTGGAATGAAATAAATATGCCGGGACATGGCCCCAGCTAGCAAGTAGTGTCTAAGGTAAAATCTAAATACTGACTACTCCATGAAGTCCCCGAATGAGGAGGATTCACCAACTACAGACTAGAAGTGCTGCAACTTGGCTAGCTGAGTCTGAGAGTGAATGCTTGGATCTACATCATAATGGGATGTAGTGTAGAGAAAAGTATGCGGTCAATACATGAAATGTATTATGTAAGATGACACTAAACATAATCATTTCGGGTAACAACATGCTATAAAAACGGATGAGTTTCCAATAATCATAAATATAATGAAATAAATGAAAGACATCTTAAAATTGGTGTATAATGATCATTTGAGAGTATGCTTTCAAATCTATAAAGGTAATTTTGTTTCTATCTCTGAACTGAAAATATATCCATACTGTTATATCTAAGAGATCATGATGATAATTCAAGTGTATAGAAATAATAGTAATACTTTTATTGGGGAGTTTCTTACAACTGACATACACCATGCGAGCTTATGCTGTCCAACTCATATTCATAGTTGGAACTTGGAAGGGTTGCCATATACCTTTTTAGAGCTTTCAATATGGGCCGGCTTGGCCTAACTCGTGATTTAGTAGGGCTGGACTAAGATTTTTGGAGCCCATTTAAAAAATGGGCTTTTTAGCCTAGCCCGAATAAGCCTGTTGATTTATGAGGGTTTTGCAATATGGGTTGGGCCGACCCATGGGTCGAATTAAAAAATAATTAAAACTAAAAATAAAATAGAGTATTAACAATAATAAGAGTCCAAACTCAAAGTTCATTAAAAAATTTTAAATAATAAAATTAGATACAAATTATTTTTTTATATAATATGTAATAGTAACACTAATACCATGTAATATCGTCTTGTTGCTATTTGTTTTAATATTTTTAAATTATAATAAAAAATATATTTTTTAAAAATGTGGGCTGACCCGGCAAACCCACGTACTGATGGGCTGTGAGCTGTTTTCTGGCCCACAAAAAAAATGGATCAGTCGCACATGATCCATCAAATTTCAAAGCCTGTATGGGCTAGTCCGGATGGGGTGAGCCTGCCCGTATTGACAACTCTACACCTTTTTAGGGTATAGAATCTGTCCGGCTAATGTGGATCCACTAACTAAGCCCTTTGGGCTAAAGATGTCAACCTAAATTGGTGGAAGACCCTCATCCTACGGTGGCAACATAGTTTTGGGACTTGGGTTATTTGGAACCCTGTCCACTCATTGCTAAATAGTCCTCCCGAAGCTGTATTACTATTTGCTCATAATAGATAAACTATTGTCTAGAAATAAAACATGATACTATTTCAAATTACTAGTTTAGTGAAGTTCTAAAATGCTAGAATTAGTCTTGCTAAATTTACTGAATTCTTGGATGATGTGTTCAAAACATGTCAATTTTACTAAAATAGATTGAAACATGTCGGATCATGTTAAACCTTTGCTCAAACCTTGGGATTAGGAAACAGTTGTAGAAACTCATGCCTAGTGGCTTTGACAAGAACAATAGTGTCACATATTAACATAAGGAAACTGAATTTCAAGAAGTATGCATAATTGAGTATGAGCCCTAATTCACAAAATCATGAAAATCATGTTGACAAATCTGGAGTTTTGGACATGAGGATGAAAGGGAGTCATTGAAGTCCTACATACCTCAATTGCTTCAAATACCCAAGAAAATATTATCTTGGAAGGAGAAGAACCACAAAAACCTTTCTTGAACCTTGTCAATGAGTTTTCTTAAAAATTCTAGGTTTTGCGCATAAAGTCTTGCTTTGGATACAGAATCATATGAAAACTTACTTAGAAATCACGAGATTTTGATGATGGATGTGGAAGTAGGTGTAATCTTTTTTGACATAAATGAAAAAAGGTATAATCTCTTTAATAGCTGGTGGGTCTTACTCAAAAATCGAATTTTCAACCCTAGGAGTGAGTTCTTGATTTCACTATACATATGAGTATGATTTGATGTTACAGTCTTGTAGAAATTCTTGAATTTATGTTTTAAGATATGGAGAATACTTATCAAAACTTAATAGAGTAGAAGAGAGCTCTTGGAGGCTGTTGGGGTCCACTAAGGTTTAAAAGATAGAAAAGAATTGCCAAAATAATGTTATAAAACTTTAGCTATAGCACGTGACCCATGTGGCCCCTCATGCGGCCCACGTAGGTCTGGGAGTGTTGCTGGCCACGTTTTGGAATTGCCATGCAAGGTACGTGGCTGGCTACGTGACCCGCACAGGTCTGACCAGCTGCATAGCTGCTCTGCCACTTTTTAGTAAAAGGATCATAACTTCTTATTCAGAAGTTGTTTTGACGAGCGATTGGATGAGTTGGAAACTAGACTCAAAGATCTTTAATTTGATAAGTTATGAGCCATATAATTCTTTATATTCTAGGAGATATAATCGATTGAAATTGACCCTTTTATGATCTTATAGGGAAACTTAATCCATGGAGAAGCTTTCAACTAAACTTTGTGCTAGAAATCCCTTGTGATCTTAATTCACATCCAATACACTTCCCACACTATGATTGGGCCTTTACACCTAGGCACAATCAAATTCATTGAGTTCAAGTCTAATTTTGTATGTGGAACGTTCCAAATCATAGTCCAAAGGTTCAAGGTGTTAAAGCCGTTGGAGCCACCAGAAGATTTTTCAAGGTTTTCATGTTCCAAAAGACATCCTGACCCTGGAACTTAACTCAGATCATACCAAAAAGTCATAAAACATAATATGAACTTGTAACATGCTTGAAACAAAATTAGAATGCAAATACTCGATACAAGGAGTTGGGTGTTTACATTTTGTGATGAGTATTAGGAATGGGAATGAAGGGAGGGGAGAAATAGGCAGTCTAAGTTAGGTAACACCTCTTGATCTTGTTAATTAATGCTGAAAAAGGACTTTTTTGCCAGTGCCCATTGAGAGGGGGTGGGGGTCGGGAAATTTGAAGTGTCAAGTGCTGCTTTCACCTTCGAATTCTGTTCCATATGATTATATAAACTAATGAGTGACTCAGTTATGCTTCAACTGAGTTATATATAGATTTTATCACCAAAATGGTATGTGGAGTGTAAAAGATTTATTCTTTTATTGCAAAGATCATTTCAATGTTTGAAGTTCATTCTTTTTTTTCTCTTTGAAACTATACAGGAACTAGTTTCTGAAGCTAGAATTTGGGGAGCGTTTGGATTGTATTCGATTTTAACATTGGTGCGTGATCTATTTTCTATAAGTTGATCTGCATTTTGTATTCTTCTTTTGCTGTAGATTGACTTCGTCAATTCAATTTTGCCAAACTTGGCGAAGAATGCGTTTTCCCATTTGATTAAGAAACGAAATGGCTAAATGGCTTTCTGCAAGCAGGGTTACCTTGTTGCTGGGCTGAGTGGAGGTTTCTTGACACTTGTAATGTCAGCATTCATGCTTCTTGCTTGGATTTCCTTTCACCTGACTATGAAGTCCTTTGTTGTCGGATCATTTAGGTATATCTATTTCACTGCTCTCCAGCAAACTGTATGTTCTCTTGTTGACAGTTTGTACTTGTTCAAACCTGCTGCTCATTAGTTAATTTTAACATACTCTATTGATCAAAAGTTGTTTTTGTCAGGTCAACTGCATGTTATGTGATCCCTCTCATTCCTTGTCTAATGTACACGGTGTATTTTGGCGGATTTCTTGTTGCTTTTGTGATTGAGAAAATGGGCATGACAGGCTCACTTCCCCCTCCTTTTGGTTAGTATTTCTAACCTAGTTTCTAGAGTAGATATTGACCGAGTATACTTGTCAAACATTTGATCCCTCTCATTTCTTGCCTTAATGTACGTGGTTTATTTTGGTGGATTTGTCGTTGCTTTTGTGATTTAAAAAATGGGAATGACAGGCTCACTCCTCCCTCCTTTTGGTTAGTGCTTCTGACCTTGTTTCTAGAGTAGATACATTGGCACACAGGTTGAACTACATAATAGTGGCCTCGATTAACATGGCTCAACTAATTAGACAATGAAATGAAAGATTACTGAAACTGAGTCAAAATCTTGCAGTCAAATTGGTATTTTAGATCAAGTTGCAACAATTGCAGTTGAATTCTTTAGATAAACAGTGCAGATTGTTTATTACTTCATGCTGAAATGCTTCATTATGCACTGAATCTCGTTTAGACTAGCTTTTTTTCTTGTCCTGCTATCATGCTTTAGCAATTCATCTCTCTTAGTAGGACCAAATTAGAGCATGTGATATAAGTTCTTAATTTTGGAATATGTAGTCTTAGATATTTTTGCCTTCTGGAAATTTTTTGATTGCCGTATTCCAGAATTATTTCCCTCTGGTACGAGTAGCTGGGCACATTTTGGTTTGAACCCAAAAAACCGACTGAACCAATCTTTTTTTTTGGAAAAAAAATTGGCTTTGGTTTTTCGGTTTGTTCCGTCGGTTTCAGTTTTAATTTTTATAAATTCAGTTGTTTGGTTCGGTTTTTAGTTATTGAATACTTTAATTCAGTTAACCGGAAAAACCGAATATTCAGCATTGAAGAAGCTGAAGCATTAGTCGTCCTGGCGGTGGTCTGCGTCTCTAACTCCATTGAGAAACAAATGGTTTGCAGAGAAGTGGCGCAATACTCTTGCCAATTGAGATGAGTGAGGTCTTTGATTGCTACATTGAGAGAAATGAACACTTCTGATGATATCTCCTCTTGCAATGTGGAGTGTCACAGGTCCATCAACTCCAACGTGTCCAACACTTCGGCGCCGCTCCGCGCGTCTCCCTCCCACCCCCAATGCGCGCTTGTGCTCTTGTTTTGGGGGGAAAAACGAACCCCTGCGCGGAAAGCACCAAGATAAATAAGGGTTTCCCGGAAACAACCTCTCTACCTCTATGAGGTAGTGGTAAGGTCTGCGTATATTTTTACCCTCCCCAGACCCCACTTGTGGTATTCCACTTGGTATGTTGTTGTTGAAGAAGTAAATATTTGAATTAACAGTAACTACATAATTTGACAAGGTAAGCAGCAGTTCAATTCAAGGTTAGAACGTTGGAAATATTGAATGCTGATGATCTGCAAAAATGGGTATAATTTCGAAAGTCCAATTATCACACAGAAAAGGCCCAATCTGATATATATCTTAACTGAAATAAACCAAACTGAAATTGCAAAAATGGTACAAAACTGAAGTTATTTCAGTTACCAACTTTTACCAAATCGAAAACCGAAAAATTGAACTGAGCTGACTGAACGCCCAGCCCTAGGTACCAGAATATTTTTAATGCTTGCTCCTTCTGAACATAATATACCAGAAGGCACAAAAATCACTACTGACAAAATGGAATACCTCCCATTTATTTTTCTTGAGGATCAGGCTTATTAGATCAAAACATATATGCTAAATAGAGGTACAAATACAGAAAGGAAGTCAATGATAAAATGATTTCTCAAGGATCCTTGACTGGCACCCGGCAACCCCTTGAGCATATTATCACACATTCCAAGTGTATATACTGACAAAATAAATAAAAGGAGTTCTTATTGACATACTCCCAAAGATGGTCAATATCAAGCACACAACTAATCCTCAAGTCTAAGTCTAAACATCAAAGGAGTATATAAGAGTCAATTACTCTAGGATGCTGAGTAAAAGTAAATAAAATAAAAACATCTAGCCACCACAGGACTGGAGTGATTGGCTCACTACTGGATGTCACATGCTAGTCTGCTCACAAACTCAGTTTGCTTGGAACTGTATCTGCAAGGATGCAGGGGGACAAGAGCTGTGACCTTAGTAGGGAGAATACTCAATAAGTCTCATTGGCTGGCTGCCATGAGGGTCATAGCGCAGTTTACCACAAGAATGAATATAATTTGCCAAGTAATCTGCACGGTGCTATTTTTTATCAATATGAAATAATAAATCATAATATAACCAATCATGACAGATATATCCAACATAGTTAGAGTAGTTGACATCATTCAGAACAGGCATATATCATTATGCAACAAATGGATGCCAATAAAAGATGTAACAAGATCCGTACAATGCACTATCGCATTCGTTCTTAAGCCGATGTATGCACTTCCTATTGGGTCCACCATAGGTCGTGAATTATGACGTAGGTTCTTTTCCATACGTTATTGAGTCAACAATCTAGCGCTGGAATGTCCTCAAACAAATCTTGAGCCATGCATAGAGTATCCTCAAAAATTTGAGCCTTCCACTTAAGGATATTCAATACGGTGTTGGAACCTTGTATCAAGCATATTCGATCGAAATATTGGAGCAACGTGTAATACATGCTCAAAGACAAAACTGGCTTAATTGATGTGCGTGAATATTAATCAACAACACATATCAACTCAAACGTATATCATTTCCACACAATTCTAAAAAATGTAATATTGCACATCAATCAAACAAAGCATATAAATACCTCACACATGTAAACATAATTCATACTTTAACAACCCAATAATATAATCCGGTTCTAGTATATATGCTCGTCATCTCGTATGTTGGTACTTCCAAATCCAGTTTATAACACAAGCAATTACACATGCCTTACTTTTGGCGAAAGCTTCCTCTTAAAAGTTAGGCTTAACTTACCTCGGTCCAATCAAAGCTAATTCTCAATAACAACCTTTCCACAGCAATCTCCTCCGATTAACGCCGATCTATTAAAAAAACTAGCTAACAACATTAAGAAAGCTCTTAGGCACAATCAAAACCCTTCTCTCTCCTACTTTCTATGAGGGAGAAACATCCCTTCCTTCCTCTTTCCGGCCGCTCCTAATAGGAAAATCCCTCCATTCTCTTTCCCGAGTTATCATCTTTTGTGGAAACTCTTTTCTCTCTTCTGACCAATCCTTTTGACCAAAACTTCTGTATAAAGGATTAAGGATAACAGGATCTATTTCAATGTAGGGTTTAAGTCATTTGATATTACCAGATGGGAAAATGGCAAAGTGTGAACGGTATGAATGGGTGGAGAATAGGAAGATGATGCGAAGATCCTCCATGAGCAGGGAAGTTATGAAGTGGATGTGTTTTGTCTGAAAGAAGCCTCGAAAGAGCCGAAGGAGATCAGGAGGTGGAGAATTTTAGAAAGGGAGTTGGATTTTTTTTGCACTCTAGAACAATAAGAATGGGAGATTTATAAGCATAATCTATCTATACTATCTTAAAAGTGGGAAGCCCTTTAACTGAAAGTTTAATTACTAATTTACCCTCACCATTACACAAAAAGCCCTAATAACTAAAACTAACTTGCTGAATGCTGCCCATTCGCACAATTGTGAAGAGGCGCAAGACCCTCTCCCTGTTTACTAGCAACTCCTACAATACGCTGTTTGCAGGCAATTCCTACAATACGCTACATCAACCCAGTCTCCTACAAAAACAACCATGACCAAATTCCATCGCGTCAATTCGTCAAATGGCAACAGAGACGCCAAACAAATCTGCATACCTATTCCTCTGTTGCCAATCTAATGCAATTGCCAATGATATGCATATATCACCTGCCTGACCCCTTATGCAGCCATCATCGACTTTCCCCTCAAATCACTGATTTTAATTACCTTCGTCTATTCCAAAGACTACAAAGAGTACCAACAAATTCTCTTTCAACTGTTCTGAAGACTACAAAGAGAACAAACAAAATTTATACTGATTTCAATTTCCCTTCATCTGTTCCGAAGCGATTGCATCTACCATCTGAATTACTTCTCGAAGAGACACCTCCAACAACTGCTCTCTTTAAAATCGGTCATGACACTTATCCAACAATCTTCCCTTATAAAAATAGTTATGCCATCTTCATCAACCTTTTGAAGCTTTTACAATAGTCATCTTCTTCAAATAGTTTATGCAATGTAATTTATGGACACACCTCCACTATTATCACTATTCCTTCTATCTATATTTATGGTTAAGGCTCAGCTAAATCAATCTCCCCTAAATTGGAATGGTAAGTACCTTTAACTGCTATAATAGTAAAGTTCATATATATTCTTCCATGTAAGCTCCTTCTCGTCTTTGGCTTTCCATTTATATAATGGTCTTTGTTTTTCCATTTATATAATGTATGTGTTCTTTATTTGGTATCTAAATATTGCGGTATATTTCATAAGTTAACTGAAATATGCTCTCCAAAATTATTATGTTTTTATTTTTGGAGTGGAATTGAGTATGAACTTTTTAAATACTTTAATGTCATGTGCTTCTTAGTTGCTTTCTCTCTGCTCATTTTTTTATGTTTATTGCTCATATTACTATTTAAATTAGTAAATCTAACATAGTATTACAGTATAGCCTAACAAGAAGCCAAAACTTTAACACTCCTTCCCCTAATTTTCTGTTGCCATTTTTGATTGATTCTTCTTTCAAAAATTTATGCTTTAAGTGACTAGCATGGTAAGTTTGAATCAAATAAGCTCATTTTTAAGGAGTGTTCCTGTTGAAGAAAAAAAGCTGTACTTTGGGTTCATATGTCTTATCGATGAATTTAGTGGGACAACAAATGGATCTTGCACTACAAATTTTTCATTATTGAAAGAAAATTTCGTTGTCGAAGAAGAGGATAGACAATCCAAGTAGATCTCGAGGACAAACAAGCTCAACAAAATCCTCTCCTGTCTCATTGAACAACAAGTGAAACACAATGAATTTTGGATGAATTCTTGTATTTGTGAACAAGTTGTTGATCATTATTATAATCTACAACAAAGGTCTTAAAAAAACTAAAAGGCTTGAGAAGCTTCTTACATGCCATGATTGGAAAATAGAACGGAGTTGTCGATGTAAAAATGGCCACCATGAAATACAAAAAATAGTTTATTATTGTAGAGCTTCGCTAGCATTATTGAGCTTTGTTCGCAATTCAACTAGAACTAAGGACCTGAACTGAATGCAATTTCAAAGCTCTCATGCGGTTATCTAAAGAATGAAGAACCGCTATTGAAAGAGAGCAAGTGAAGTGAGTCAGCACGAAACCAGCTAAATACAAATTGTAGAAACGAGCTTATAAGGAATAATTGGTTTGAAGTTTCAAATGTAGATTGCTTATTAGAGCTTATTCCTTCAGGTGTAAGCCGAATTCACTCTGTGATGGACAAATGAAGCACAAACAAACAACATTGTTTCTTGGCATTGAACTTTTAGAGTGAGGCCTCCAATATGCTGATTCGAGAAATATTGCAATTATGATTTTTCCTTTAGTATTTTTACAAGTCTTAGAATTTGATCTTATTCTCTATCATCAAAGCCAATGTGAGATCTCTCTCCATCTCTCAAGAGGAATTACTCAGGGTATTTTTGTAATGAATTTGCGTGTCAAGAGAGAAGCTGAAGGGTTGAGTTGAACTCTTTCACAAACATGAATTTGTGTAACTCAAAATGAACTTGTTTAGTGACCCTATGAGCTAATTTGTTGTTGCTTCATTGGCCCTACAAGGACAGTAGTCTTATGTATCAGTTTGGAAATTTTAGCATCTTGCTTGTTTCATATAGTTTATGCTTGGCAGGCACTATTGAGCATGCTTTGTTTTAGGAGTCATTATCGCGGATAAATCACTGTCGATCAAAGTGTGTAGACGGAGTAGGGACGTACATCACTCAGTTGGGAATCCTTTTTTCATTTGTAGCCCATTTATATGCCTCTGTTGATGATATCCATCACTTTGAGCCGAGGTCTATTACAAACGGCCTCTCTAGCTATGTGGTAAAAGTAAGATCTGCATATACTCCATCCTCCTCATATAAAGGGTATGTTGCTAGAGGTAGTGGTGGTGCATGCCGAAAGGTGTTAGATCACTACAAGTTATGCAACATATTAAATCGTCCACTCATGAATGTGTTACTGCATCAGGTGCCTTAATGCGTTATTATCGTTATTGCATTAAGCCAATATAAGTACCTTAATGTTATTCCCTGTACCACCTTTTAAGTGTGTATGTATCTCTTTGTATTATTCTTCATATTATCAATATATTTATTCTTTTGTTTTGGGCACAATTTGTTAGCAACTCCTTCTATTAACTTCTCCAGCTATTTCTTAAGTTGTCCTACTATTTACACAATGGAAACTCTCTCGCTAATAATATTTTGTTCAATGATTTTGTATTAAATCGAACTTAACTCATTAGCTTTTACCATTATTATATTTGTAGCAAATTTAATGTTTCCTCTTCTAACAGGTTATTAGAATCGTTTGCACACAAAGTTTGTAATACTCCAGTAAAGGAGTTGAAAAAAAAGATCCAAGAAGTGAAGTTACCTAATACTACGGGTGGCTTACTTTCAAAAATAGAACAATAAATAAAGGACAAGGTCAAACAAACTCAATTAATATTGGACTATATCTACCACAACATAGGTTGACGCGTGACCAGCTTTATGTAGCACCTTTAAGATTAACATCAATATTGATGACAAAAGTTTTGATCATGATAGAACAATAGGTCAGACGACAAGAAATATATACAAAAAATATGGTCTATAAGGTAATATTAGTGAGATACGATTAATTACTTGGTTGAACATCATCAAATTGAAATAAAAATTTAAATTAGTGCATTTATCTAATAAACTTTTCATGCCCAACTTCATCAATTTTATTCAATAAGAGACGACGATACACATTGAATATTCACAGAAAAATCTACTAAGTATATTATTTCGCGTGAAGCTAATTATTCAAATATTAACTTAAATAATATCAATCCTATTTTACTATAACATATATTGTTTGAATCGGTAACCACGTGCAACACACGTGTTAAAAAACTAGTATCATTAAATGGAGGGGAGGTTCTAGCTTAATCATCTGAGAGTGGCATTGAATGCTGGGTGGGTGGACACTGCATTTAAGATAGAGCATTAAATGGCAAAGAAGAAAGGTGTAGATGCCTCTCCTGAGAGTATCAGATGCCAAGTATCCTTTTGCAATAGCTGTAGAATAAAGTAAATGGCAAACACACAGCCTCCGTACTGCCGAGATAAAGAGTAAGGATGGTTACATTATAGTGACAGACAACATGGACAACCGGGAAGATAGCCTGCTCAAGAGATGCATAGTTGGGTATTGCAGAGAGGAGATAAAGAAGAAAGGTGTAGATACTAAAGAGACGAGAGCAGATGATGGAAAATTGTGATTGATGTTATTGATCATAGCGTTTCTATATAAAGAATATGTAC
>JBCEWC010016752.1:0-12915 GCA_038996855.1 Solanum aculeatissimum
TGTTATAGCTTGGGGGTGTTGCCCAACCCCTGACTGGTTAAGAGGCTGGGGAACCTCTTAACATTGGTCATTTCCCTTTAAAAAAAAAAAGAAAAAAAGAAAAAAAATGTATAGAATAATAAGAATTATGAGCTTCACTCATAATCACCTCTGTAAGGCCATCGACATCAAGAACACATTATCGATCTTGATACCGAAGTATACCATCTCCCCCTTAGGAGAAAGCCCCATTCCCCTTTTCGGCAACCAACTTCTTCAACTTAACTAAAAAGGGATCTAAATCTTGCTTTTCCTTGACATCAACAATCACAGAAGACTCAACCCTATTCTGAACATGAATGCCACCATCATTGGAGTTAGCCAATCTAACACCCAACCTAGCCAAACTATGAACATCTTCGACTAACTCTTTCTTCCGTTCATCGATATGGGCCACACTCCCCATAGACAACCTACTGAGAGTATCAGCCTCAACATTAGCCTTGTTGGGATGATATAAAACGCTCATGTCATAGTCTTTAAGTAGCTCCAATCATCGACTTTGCCTCAAGTTAAGATCTTTTTTGGTGAACATGTATTGCAAACTCTTGTGATCGTTGAAGACATCAACATGAACTCTATACAAATAATCTCTACAAATTTTTAAAGAAAACACAACAGTCGCTAACTTAAGATCATGGGTTAGGTAATTTCATTCATGCATCTTTAATTACCTCAATGCATAAGCAATCACCTTACCATGTTGAATGAACACACAATGCAGACCAATTCGAGAAGCATCACATCATACCACAAACCCATCTAAGCAATCTGGTAGAGTCAAAATAGGAGTCGATATGAGTTGATCCTTCAAAGTCTAAAAACTCTTCTCACACTCATTTGACCATACAAACATGGCCTTATTTTGAGTCAACTAAGTCAATAGAGATGCGATTATATGAAAAACCTTGAATAAACCTTTGATAATAACAAGCCAACCTGAGAAAACTTGGAATATTAGAAGGATTCAATGCTCTAGGACAATTCTTCACAGTCTGGGTTTTCTTTGGGTCAACTTTAATACCATCACCAGATATCACATGACTAAGGAAAGCTACTTCACCCAACTAGCACTCATATTTATTGTATTTGGCAAACAATTGTTGCTCTTTCAAAATCTGAAGAACCAACCTCAAATGATCCATATGCTCCCGCTCACTTTGGGAATAAATTGAATATTATCAATGAAGACAACCACAAAACTATCAAGAAAATGCCTAAATACCCGGTTCATAAGGTCAATAAACACAACTGGATCATTAGTCAAACTAAACGACATCACCACGAATTAAAAATGCCCATATTTGATCCAGAAAGTGGTTTTGGGAATATAACACTCCCGAACCTTTAACAGATGATAATCAGAGTGAAGATCAATCTTTGGGAAATGCTTTCAACTGGTCAAACAAATCATAGATCCTTGTCAACATATATTTATTCTTTGTGGTAACTTTATTCAATTGTTGGTAATCAATACATTCGAAATGATCTATCCTTCTTCTTCACAAATAACACAGGAGTACCCCAAGGAAAAATACTTGGCCTGATCCTTCAACTCCTTTAATTTAGTTGGGGACAATAAGGAGGAATGGAAATAGGTTGAGTATCAATAATGATGTCTATGCCAAAATCAACTTCCTTCTCGGGAGGAATACGAGACAGATCTTTGGGAAAAAACATCTGAAAACTCATTAACCACTAAAACTGACTCAAGAGTAGGTGACTCTGATTCCACATCTTTAACCCTTACAATAAGATAGATGCACCCTTAGAAATCATTCTTCGGGCCTTGAGATATGAAATGAATCGACCTTTAACAACAGAGTAACTACCCTTCCATTCTAAAATAGGCTCATTAGAAAACTGAAACTTAACCTTTTGGGTTATACAATCAATAGAGGCATATGAAGCATCCAACCAATCTATCCCAAGAATAATATAATAATAAAAAATCCCAAGCTTTACAAGATCAATAGGAAGGACTTTATGCAAGATTGCAATAGGACAACCCCGATAAACTCTGTGGACAATAATAGATTTACCCACGGGAGCATAAACTGAGTAAGGCTCCCTAAAAATTTCATGACTCAAACCAAACATAACATCCATCAGAGGAGTCACAAAACATAAATTTGCACCTGGATCAAGAAATCATAAGCATCAAAATCAAAGACTTTTAACACACTAGTTACCACATCCGAAGTCTTCTCTACTTCCTATCGAGCATCCAATACATAGAACCTATTGTTCCTAGGAGCACTAGCTTGAGGAGTCATTAATTTGACATGATCACCTGGAGTCGCTTGACTCTGCACCTTCTTGGAAACCTTGGGTCAGTTAGAAATCCTATGCTTCATCTAACCACACCCAAAACAAGAACTAGTGACCCTTCGGCATAAACCTGAGTAGTTCTTCCCACAATTGTCACACATAGGAGGAGTTGGTCCACCCCTGGCCTGTGTCTTACAATGAAGTAATCTACCATTGGAAACCCTTGCATTAGAACCTTGTCCCTATTGGAAGCGACCATATCCACCACAACCCTTAGAGTTGGAGAACCCATAATCATAATAGGCCCTCTTAGCATCCTTCACCTTCCTTTCTTTGATCTTCTCCCCTTCAATCTATTCAACATAAGTCTTGAGCCTCGAGATGTCCATATCCTGAATAAGCATAACCGTATAGCACTCTTGCACAACCAAATCAGAGATCCCAAAAATAAACTTATGCATTCTTGCACGGGTGTCAGCCACTAGCATAGGAGCATACTTTAAGAGCTTTGTAAACTTAATGGAATAGTCCTTCACAGTCATGCCACCTTTCCTGCAATTTATAAACTCTGTCATCTTGGCCTCCCTAAGTTCAAAAGGGAAGAAACGGTCCAGAAAAGTAAATTTAAACTTTTCCCAACAGAATTGAGCATCAACAACCCTCTTCATCAATCACTGAGTATACCACACTAGAGCCACATCTATCAACTGATAAGTAATAAACTCAGCTTTCTCCTCAGAAGCCATCCTCATAACAGTCAACACCTTAGTGAGTTCATCAATAAAATCCTTTGCATCCTCATCAGATTTTGAATTATGGAACTCTGGAGGATTCATCCAGGTAAAATCTCTCACCCTAGAAGCCAGAGTCTGGACTTGAAGAGAAGGATTGACCTACCTCTCTTGATTGGCCATGGATTGAGCTAGCATAGAAAGAGTAAAATGGAGATCATTAGGAGTAATAGTCTCCCCTATAGGATCTTGAGGGATTAGATCCAGCTTAGCTAGGGTCTGCCTAGGTAAAGGATCTCTTTAGGGAGGCATCTTCTAAAACAGTACCAATGATAGTATCAACATCAAGAAATATAAATATACAGTTCGTAGCATGACACAAGAAATGAAGAAGTGAGACAATTCCTAAAATGTCACCATAGCCTCCCACTCATAGGTATGATCCACTTCACACCCATGAATAGAACTCTACTTGACGTGACATATTGGACTCCAAGGGATATTTATAAACCTAGTGCTCTGATACCATGTTTGTCACAACCTGGGGGTAGAACCTAGGAGTGACACGGAGAATGGGAACCCAAAAGTCCTAAAACAAGCCTCATAGAATACATTTGCACATCATCAATTCAGAAATGCATAAATATATATTCAAACACATAGTTCTAGGGGGCGAGTAAGTATGACTCACACTATAAGGATATCATGAGGATAGGGATTAACATGGATTCATATAGCATATAAAACTAAGGAACGAGTAGGAGGACTCAAGCTATGAGGATATCATAGGACTTTGGAATTTCCATAACATCTCATATCACATAATCATATCATCCATGCATAATATGTATCCATAATATCTCAAAAGAATATATATAGCATAATCCGTACGAAAGACTACAAGATGTCTGGCAATGCCTCTAGTCTAGAATAGGTCAGAGGTCAAGATACGTCTCGCGCTCACCCTCAAAGTAAAGAAGTAAGCATCATAATCATACTAAGTAGATATAAGTAGGCTTGTCCTAGGATGATAGGACTCACCACAAGCAACCCTGAGTCAATAAACTTGCTGTCAAGATGTGGAAGGTGATAGTCTCTGGTCCCTATATGGTTAGATCATGTAGCGAAAAGAGTATGTGTTAGTAAGTTTGAATGTATTAAGTATGCGGGCATACAAATGCTATCAACATGTAATCCTGAAAATAAATATTAGATGACAAGGGCGCACACATGCGCACACACACACACACACATATATAGAATGAATCATATAAGAATGAATAATGTATTAATATGCCATAAAGTTATGATGCATGAATGAAAAAATACTTAACATAGTGGATATGTGATCTTAACCGATATATAAGACCAAGTGAGCTACTACTTGGAATTCCAATATTCACCATACACTGGAGGAAAGGGTGATCTATTTGCCAAAGGTAGATCATACTTCTCCTTATTGGCCTTCCATTTCGGAGAAGTAACCTTACCTTACGGGCCTCCATTTGGGTAAGGATTTTCATGCATAACATAATCATCCACAAAAGGGTATAAACATAAACCTATGTTTTGTACATAGTTTAAGAGAAATGAATGAAACCCTTGGGATAGCCCACTTACTACACCAATCTTATTCATTTCTAGGTTAACATATCACGAGAATACATATTCATATACATTCTTTTCAAAAAGAGGACAAGCCTTTTAAAATTATAACAATGCATATTTAGGCCTAAAAGCCAAACATATTTCATTTCATATCACACTTGGTCTAAAAAGCCGAATCACCTTTTCATGTCAATATCCATACATAGGAGTAGCTTATCAAAACTTATACATATTGGTGTAAAAAATCAGAGTTGCTCAAAGAGCCAAATCATAAACATATTTGTTATCAAAAGCTTATCATATCCATATTTGTTCAAAATTGTAGCCATAGTTAAAGTTAGGTTTAACCCATATCAAATACTTCATAGAAACCAATGTTTGTATATACAAATGGCATGAATGATGATGAGAAGGACTTGTGCAATTAGAATTCATAATTTAAAACTCACAATAGGAAGAGTTCATATGAAATTCATAGTTAAATCAACAATTAAAACTCAATTGACATCACACATTGATAGATTTAAAGCTTAAAGGGACATGCATAATTGAACCTTCAAAATCTTAATGTAATTCATAATAATTGAATGTAAATAACTTTAAAATCATCAAATAAGTACAACCCATACTTCAATCTAATTAAATCCATAATAATTTTGAAAACTCATAATTAAAGTAAGCTTGACTTCAATAAATCAAGTGAAGAAAACATTTGGGCCTTCATGGTTGAAAGGAGCTGTGAATAAATTCCCACATACCTTTGATGACGAAGAAGAATGGAGAAGAAATTGATTGAAGAAGAAGGCCCCTTTGAATTCCCAAGTTGAATCTTCAATCCTCACTTGAGAGAAGCTTTTAGGAGAGAGTATTTTAATTTCTAAGTGTCTGAAAATGAATTTGAATAGGAATGGAGGTGTATAGGCTAAATCAGATGTTTAGGAGGGCTTAGGAAAACTAAAACGACCTTAGCAACCTCTTGAGATAAATTCTCAATTGTTCCAATATTGTTAACCGCTTTAGCAACTCCTGTAACATGCTTTGCCAAGAGGTCAAGTTGTGTCATCATCTTAGCTATATTTTCACCCCATTCTTGGTTCTTTTCAATTTTATTCTTTGTCAACCCAAGGGTAAGAGGTTTAACCATATCATCTCTTGTATACCAAGCTCTTTGAATTTTTTTCATTTCGTCCAATAGCTCAGTTGTTGTAGAAAATATTTGCCTCATTAGACAACTGCATACCAAACTTTCAGCCACAGTCTTATTAACCATATCAAGACTTCTATAGAGATATTGAAGAAGCAAATGGTTAGACACTCCATGGTGTTGGCATTGTAACAAGAATTTTTGTAATTGATTCCAATTCTCATGAATTGGTTCTCCTTCAAGACTTTTAAAATTCTGGGAGATATCCCTCAATTTTAGCATCCTTAATGGGGGAAGAATCTCTTAATAAAATCATCTCTCATATCATCCGAAGAAGTGATTGATTCGGTTTTGAAGCTTCACCACTCAAAGAGAATGGGAACTACCAAAGATGGGTGGACTCTTGAGATACATTCTTCAATGTGAACGGGATGCACTCATAAAAGAATTTCCTTACATGGTCATGACGGTCCTTACTCGATTTCACATTGAAGAAGTCTTTAATTTGCCCACCACATTTAATCACACTTCGTTGAAATTTGCAATGTCATTGAGGATGGAAATGTCATTGTGCTTCCCTACTTTTAAACCAGCCATGCTTCCAACTATACTCATATATTCACCTAATATTTAACAAAAAACAACAAAAAGAATAGTAACCAACCTCAAACTACAAAAAAGACTGAATCACCAAAGTACTTTTTCAATGAAATCTAACGCCATTTCCATGGCGGTGGCACCATTTTGATGTATAGTCAATGTGAAATTTAAACACATACACTATTTTTTTAATGTGTCAACACACACTTATCACAATTCAATTGTTCGCAGTCATCAAAAGTATATTATCCAACTAGGAGTCAGCATTGAACAATAGAGAAATGCTCCAGTTATAATTCAATTCAAGAAGTCAAAATGGTGCTTTAATTTTTGTGTAGCATGAGCAACAGTTACATAAAAATAAATATCTAAAAAGTAAATTATGGGGGAATTCATCACTACAATTAAACAATAATCGCAAGGATTAAGAGAGTTAAATTGACTTCTAGGGAAAACACATAGACATACAAGTAGTAATTAGCGTAGGTGTGCGAAATTACTCAAAATATAATGAATCTAAATAGGTAGGGAAAGTGAATATGATGTTTGATCAAGGTTTTCTCAAACTCAAGATCAACTTTCCATAATACTAAGGAAATTTCATTGATTCAACACATCAACAATTATTCATCATTTAACCTCACCTTAGCAACCCTCTCAAGCATACATAAGGATCCTAAGCTAAGCCTGAGTTTGCAACCTCAATCAATATATAAAATTATGGCTTAACAGCAAAACCCATAAAAATTCATCAATAGATTAAGTAATATAAAACACCCAATAGTCAATTATGGCATTGTAGTCTACATTATCCCCCCTAAAAATCATAGGGTTTCTAGCTAACCATGAAATAGAGAATGGGTAAATTACCAAAGAAGTTTCCTTCTATTGAATTTATCTTTTGTCTTGAGAAATCAATACAAAATCTTGCAAAACCCTTAAACTCTCTCTCTAAGAAAAGGAAAATTTTCTCTCAAGTAAAATGTACTCTCTCTCTAAAACAATGAACTCTCCCAATTACACTCTTTTTGTATGTCTTGTGTCCCCTTTCTTTTGCTAGCGAATAAGAATTTTATACTCTATACAAAAAGAAAAGAGTATCATTGTAATGACCCAACCTAAGGACCTAGTCGTCACATTAAAAATGAAATACCAGAAAGTGCCTATAAGGATCCAGACCTCAAGAGGCTTTAACGATGCTTAAAAATTTGGTTGCCAATATTTTTTTTACCAAGATGCCTCTCTAGGGTCACTTTCATGAGTCGTGGAGAGGCCCACGAGCTGTGGAGGACACCTTGGGGTGACCCTTAACCATTTACATGGCTTCGTTCAGCTTCATGAGAGGTTTAAGTCCAAGTGTCTTTCCATGGAGCCTTTCACAGCTCATGACCCTCACTATTGGTCATGAAAAGGGATTTTGGAAGGTTCCCTTGCCTTCAAGCCACTGTTTTGGATAAGGCAACAACCAAGGATAGTTGTACGAACCGTAAAACCCATCACTGATCATGGTGGGATCCCGTGGAAGGATCCTATGGTAAAATGTTCTAATATGGAAGTACCATCTCTGAACTTGAGATTTTTCATGGACTTTACCATGAACCATGGAGAGTTTCACGGATCATGAAGCCTTCAGTGGAAACACCCTTGGAAAAATTTTCTTAGTGTTTAAGGGGCCATTTCATGAACACGTGTATGGTCTGTGGACCTTTGTACGGACCGTGGTGTATTTTTATGGGTTCCTTGGATTAAATTCAAGTCTGCTTCATTAATGGTCTTCTCATAATTTTGATTTATATTGAGGGTCTTTTATGACTTTCTCACCTATCCTAAACCCCTAAATAATCTTATAATCCTTCATTACTATTCATTCTTCATCAAACAGTGAGACTCTAAGAAATTCTATCTCTTAAAACTCCATTCAAGCAAGGCTTTGAGGATCAAAAATAGGATTCAATTGGGGTATCAATTTAAGCTAAATTCTTCTCAAACTCATCTTCCTAAGAAAGGTAAGTGGGATTGATTCATGATTCCTTTTCAATCATGAAGACCCAAAACTCTTATTTCTTAATTTCATGAATTCTAAGTTTATTTTGCAAATGGGTCTCTTAAATTATTTTTAATTTATTAAAGTTAAGCTATGGGCTGAACTTAATTATTGATTTTATGATGATTTGAATCTTATTATTATGATTTACATAGATTTTATGAAGAATTAAATATGCATGTCCCTTTAATATAGGAATTTATGCATGGGTAAATTCTGATATGTTTTAATTATTGATTTCTCCATGGATTTCGTATGATTCTTCATATTATTATGTTTTAATTATGAATTCTTAATACCCATGTTATTTCTCTATTCCTCATGGCATATGCATATGCATGAACAAGGATTTTCATGAGATTTATGATATGGGGTAAAACCCAATTATGATTATGACTATGATTTCTAGCAAGTATAATTATGACATGACATGTGATCACATAATATCTATGATATGGATTTTAAGCATTTATGGGTGAGAATTCACCATTATGTACAAGTATGAATGAGCTACTCTTATGCATGTATTCATGAAATATGATTTGACATTTTACCCCAAGTATTCATGATTATGAAGTATGTTTGGCTTTCTAAGCCTAAGTATGTATGAAGATGATTTGAAAGACTTATGCCATTTTTTCAAACATGTATATATATATATATATATGTATTCCCATGGGATTATGATCTAAAACCAAATGAGATTGGAGATGGAGGTTCGACTTAAGGGGTCCTTAAGTAAATTCTCCTTTATCATAACTATATGCCAATATAGGTTTATGTTTATTCCCCTTTAAGGGATGATTATGTTATGAAAATCCTTTCGAAAAGGCTGGGCTGTAAAGGAGGTGGCCATCACACTGAAAAGATTGGGTCATAAGGTGTGGTGTAGGCTACCTTTGGCAAGTAATTTACTCTCATCTGGTGGAAGGTTTTCACCGAGTGGATTCATGTATTAGCTTGCATAGGTTTGAGATATCAGTTATGGTCCTATCCCTATATGTTGAAGTATTATGGCACTCATGCATCATAGATTTCAAGGAATATTGATATTATATTCTTTCCTATATGTCTTTTTCTATATATGTGCCCTTGTCATCTAACATTGATTGCAGGCTTATATGTTCATAAGCATTTGCATGCCCGCATACTTAGTACATTCAAATATACTAACACATATTTTTGCTTACATGATCTAACCATGTAGGGACCGGAGACTATCTTCATCCGCCTCTAGATGGTTATATTACATTGAGAGCTTGCTATTGGTGAATCTTTTACTCCAAGTACAAGACTCACCTTCTATCTTCCTATTATGTTATATTCACTTATGTCTTTACTGTGGGGGTGAGTTTGGGACATGTCTTGACCCTCATCCCATTATATGAATTTAAGTCACTTTTGGACATCATGTAAACTCTATATATGGGCTTGTTAAGAGTGATGCTTATGATTTATGGAGACTATGATTATGTCTATCCCATGATGTTGATGATATGATTATGATGAGATTTAGAAATATGGAAGGTCCTCATACCTTTGTATCCCATAGCGTGAGTCATACATACCCATACTTTAGTACTTAATATCTATTTGCTACATAAATTCATGCAACTCCCATTCCCGATGGCATCCAAATAGATTGAATCCAAAGCCTCGTTTCCCTTAGACTTATGTGCTTGTTATTTAATTATGCATTTTGAACCAATGATGTTCTATGGATGTGATGAGGCTTGTTTGGGGACTCTCAGGTTCTTATTCGCCATGTCACTCTTAGGTCCAGGTCCAAGTCGCGACAAGCTTGGTTTTAGAGCACTAAGTTTTAAAAATGGTCCTTGGAGTCCAACATGTCGAGTCAAGTAGTGTTTTATTCATGGGTGTGAAGTGCACCATACTCATGAGTGGGAGGCTAGGATGGCATTTTAGGAATTGTGTCACTTCATCATTTCTTATGTCGTGGTATGGACCATGTCTTAAGACTTCCTAACTTTGAAATTATACTTAATGAATTATAGAAGATGCCTCAAAGAAGAACCCCTCTACTAAGAAAGGCCCCGATTAATTAGGACCAAGTCCCTCAACAGCCTATGGGGGAGCTAGTTACTCAGGATAAATTTTGTACTTACTTTGTTGTGCTATCTCAAGTGGTGACTAGCCAGGATAGGTAGGTTAATCCTCCTCCTCGTGATCTCACTCTGGCTGCTAGAGTAAGAGATTTTACTCATATGAATCCTTTGAAGTTATTTAGGTCAAAAGCTGACAGGGATGCCCAAGACTTTGCTAATGAAATCTATAAGGTGTTGACCATTATTGGGGTGACTGTAGAAGAGAATGTTGAACTAGTTACTTAGAAATTGAAAGATGTTTCTCAAGTATGGTACACACATTGGTTGATAGAGAGAGTTGGTGATGATGAGGTTGGTTGGGAAGAGTTTAAGATTTCATTTCTGGACCACCTGTTCCCTTTTGAGCTTAGGGAAGCCAAAATGAAAGAATTTATCAACCTCAAGCAGAGTGGAATGAGTGTGAGAGAATATGCCCTCAAATACACAAAGTTATCAAAGTATGCTCCTATCCTCGGAAACCTGTTCCTTAACCGGCGCCCGAGGAGCTAGTTCCTTAACTTCTGGAGCCTGATGGGGAAGGGGAGCTCTTCTTAGAGACATTTTCTGAAAGAGCGACAAAATACCAAAAGTTCAAAAAGAGTCATCATAATACCTCATGACACGATATAAAGAAGAAATGACATTAAGCAATTCCTAAAATGTCATCATAGACTCTTGTTCATAGACATGACATGCATCATACCCATGAACAAGACTCTAATTGATGTGGTATGTTGGACTCTGAAGATCATTACAAACCTAGGGCTTTGATACTATCTTTTCCACGACCCGGATAGGGGCCTAGATATGACATGGCGAAGGAGAACCCAAAAGTCCTCGATCAATCCATCATAGCATCATTACACATATCATCGATTCAGAAGCGCGAAAGCTAAACACATAACATAGAATCTCTAAGGGAATCAGGGCTTTGGACTCAAGTTATGGGGATGTTGTCGGGAATGGGATAAGCATGGATTCACATAACACATAGAAAATATCTCTAAGGGGATGGGTAAGTAGGATTCCACTATGGGGGCATACCGGGATTATGGGACTTTCCATATAAACACATAGCCAATCACAATTCCCAACATATAAGTCAAATGCATAATCGATAATAATTTTCATAATCAAGGCTAATAAGCATAACTTTCATAAGAATAATATTCCACATATCAAGTCAATGTACAAGAGTTTAGATTTTTCCAACAAGCCTCTACATAGATCAAGCGGGGCCTCGACATAGTTTGAGGCTCACCCTCAATACATAAGTAAAAGAAAATAACATAATAACTAGGTAGATAGAAGGTGGTATTGCCCTTGAAAAAAAGGGCTCACTACTATCAAGGCCTTCAACAAGGATCAAGCGTCGTCCGGTAGAATGTGAAAGTCATCTCCGGTCCTTACATGGTTAGAACATGTAGACAAAGAATACGGGTTAGCACAATTAAGCACTAAGTATGCGGGCATGCAATGCATATGAAAATATAGTATGACCAAGCAACATGAAAAGGGGACAAGTGGTATGAAAGGAGTGCACGTAGCCAAAGAATAATATAACAAGATGCTATGCCATGATGCATGAGGTGCAATCCTATGATCATAATATAGCGAGGATGTGACGTCAACTGTAACTACCCAAATTTTTTTGAAAATTCTTATGGTTGGTATTGTATGATGTTATACTGGTTATGGTCCACGGGTTGAGTTTAAGTGACCGAACGCAAAATGGATCATTTTGGAGCCTAGAGAGGCTGTTTGGGCCGTAAGCTTTGAAATAACATAACTTTTAATGCGTGTTGAACTGTGTGGACTATTACATATAAAATTGAAGCTCTTTTAATTATCTTCGCAAATCAACTAGTGTCACGTGATTAAGAGTTCGTATGAGGATGTTATTGCCAAAAGCGTGGGGATGCCTAAAATTCGGTAGACATTGGAGATAGGCCCTGAAAATGGCTCAAGGCAAGGACCACGGTCCGTGAAACTTGTCACAGTCCATGTGGGGGTCGGTTCCATGGTCCAGTGAGCTGGGGTGGCCAGGACCCACCCCTAAACCCAAGTCATGACTCACGGACCACCCCACGATCCGTGAGCATTTGTATGGGCCGTGAAACTGTCCATCTGGTGGGTAAGTAGCTTGTTCGTGTTGTGGGATGATGTTATGGACCAAGTATGGCTCCATGGACCAGTACACGGTCCGTGTGAAGTCATATGGTCCGTTAAACCCCTCGTCAAGTGGTCCAGAAAGTCCCCCGAAAGTTCGAGCTGAAGAAATTCTAAGGCAAATTTTATGGTTGAGTTCATGGCCAGTGAGTCACTTTGACGGGCACTGTAGCAGCCGTGTGACACTGTGTTCAGTTAAATGGT